>JAJAGP010006702.1:0-19106 GCA_025084515.1 Ancistrus triradiatus | reverse complement strand
TCTTTTCCACTGATCTTCATTCCAGTCTTTGAGTTTTAGCATATCTTAGCCTTTTCACCCTGTTCCCCTTTTGAAAGAGTGGTTTATTTGCTGTTACCCTTCCAAGTAGACCATTCCTGATCAAGCTTCTTCAGACTTGGCATCTCGATGAAGCTGCCAGATGCTGCTTTTGCTTAAGTGGAAGGGGAGATCACACTAAGCCTATAGAACCTATAGCCTATAGAACCTGTTTTTTTCTGTTAATTTCTTGTATTTGATATTTGTATTCTAATAAAGAGAAATGAATATATATGATAATTATACCATTGGTAAAACAATGGCATATCTAATCTAATGGTGGCCTAAAACTTTTGCACAAGACTGTACATGTTTTTGTGCTCAGCCTAATTTTTCTTTAAAATAAATGACAGTACATCCTTCTACACTATCTATGTGGACCATTCAATCGAACTGTCTTAAAGAATACTATTAATGATGCTGTGTTTCTGGTTGGATGTAGAGGTCTGAGGTGCTGGATCACATCACCAGCTGTGAGGATGTCTGGCCCACGATCACCTGCAGGGCTTTCATCCTAGAATGGGCTTCCATGCTGGAGAGCAAGGTACAGAACAATAAACTACCCTAATACAGTGGTGCTTGAAAGTTTGTGAACTCTTTAGAATTTTCTATATTTCTGCATAAATATGACCTAAAAGATCATCAAAGAAGTTCTAAAAGTAGGTAAAGAGGGCCCAGTTAAACAAATGAAACAAAAATATTATACTTGGTCATTTATTTATTGAGGAAAATGCTCCAATCGACCAACAAAGATCACTCCAAGATCAAGGTGTGTAATAGTCACAAAGGACCCCAGGGTAACTTCTAAGCAACTGAAGGCCTCACTCACATTGGCTAATGTTAATGTTCATGAGTCCACCATCAGAAAAACACTGAACCACAATGGTGTGCATGGCAGGGTTGCAAGGAGCAAGCCACTGCTCTCCAAAAAGAACATTGCTGCTCATCTGCAGTTTTTGCTAAAGATCACGTGGACAAGCCAGAAGATATCACCTGCCCTCTCTTAATGGACATTTAATAATGTCGTTGCATTCTTTGAACACCAGAGGGCACAATCGTGCGTCATAAACAGCATATCTTCCTTCATATCTTCTTCAATAAAGACTGAAGGGATTTGGGATATTTAAAGATATTTGTATAGTTGATACAACCATGTGTTTGACAAACTGGGCATGGTAACGCTGTCGTTTTCAATTTAAGATAACATTTAATTTTTTGTTTAAAAACCTGTGCATAAAAATGTCCGTTTGTTTTGCATTGTTTGTACTTCAGAAATAATCAAGATGCCTTTTATTGAATGTAAAATGAATAATCATGAGAAAATGGAATTGTGAACTCAGTATCATGAATCGAATCGTGAGTGGAGTGTATCATTACACCCCCATTTGGATGTTCTCGATTGTTACCATATGTTCATTAATTCATTGTCTTAATCAAAATCAGCACTGACATTTAACTTCTAAAAACCTTAGCTTGTGAGCAGTTTTGTCAATAGTTTCAAAGTTTATGCAGCCTAGGTCATATGATGTTTTGTTGAGTTTTCTAAAATAACACTTTAGAACACAAAATATGACTACAAACTGCATTACATTTTACACTGCATAGGTTTTTGCACCAGGAAAGGTGATCCATTTCTTATTTGAAAGGTCTGATTTGATATGATGTGCTCCTTGCAGAAAAGGCCGATGCAGACTGATGGCTGGCCGGAGAAGAGTGACTGGAAGGAGCTGGCTCTGAACAGTGAGCAGGATATCGAGAGTGCAAAGAAACTCATTGTGAACTGGATCAAGGACCTTAGGGCTCAGCCGGAGGTAAATCTGACTCCTAGTATTCATTCCGTATGCCTGTACGTGGGTTGCCATTTCTGTTGGAGCTTAGTATGTACACTTGTCTCTGTCATCCCCTGTAGCAGAGTGTGTGGCCAGGGGAGCAGGTTGTGCTGGTGCTGGATGATGTGGAGAAGCAGTGGAGGAGAGGCCGTATACCCACTCTGCAGATCGCAATGGAACTGGTCTTTTGGACTCTGCTGGCAAAAGAGCTGAACAAGGTGTGTTACCCAAGTGAGATATATTTATACAGTGGGGCAAAAAGTATTTAGTCAGCCACTGATTGTGCAAGTTCTCCTACTTAAAAAAGATGAGAGGTCTGTAATTTTCATCATAGGTACACTTCAACTATGAGAGACAAAATGAGAAAAATCCAGGAAATCACATTGTAGGATTTTTAAAGAATTGAATTGTAAATCATGGTAGAAAATAAGTATTTGGTCACCCACAAACAAGCAGGATTTCTGGCTCTTACAGACCTGTAACTTCTTCAAGGTGCTCCTCTGTTCCTCCACTCGTTACCTGTATTAAAGGCTCCTGTGTGACCTCGTTATCTGTATAAAAGGCACCTGTCCACAGCCTCAAACAGTCAGACTCCAAACTCAACCATAGCCAAGACCAAAGAGCTGTCGAAGGACACCAGGAAGAAAATTGTAGACCTGCACCGGGCTGGGAAGAGTGAATCACAATAGGCAAGAAGGTTGTTGTGAATAAACCAACTGTGGGAAGCAACTGTAAGAAAATGGGAAAAGAAAACTACAAGACCATTTAATAATCTCCCTCGATCTGGGGTCCATTGCAAAGATCTCATTCGTGGAGTCAAAATGATTCATGAGAACGGTGAGCAAAAATACCAGAACTACACGGAGGGAACCTGACGAATGAACCTGCAAAGAGCGGGACCAAGAACAAAGGCTACCCATTCAGTAACACACTACGCGAGAGGGAATCAGATCTGCAAGTGCCAGCGTTACCCCCTGGTAAGCCAGTTACATGTACAGGCCCGGCTGAAGTTGCCAGAGAGCAATGGATGCATCCAGGAAGAGGATTCGGGAGAATGTTATGTGGTCAGATGAATGAAACCAAATAGAACTTTGGGATTAAAAAATAACTCCTGTTTGGAGGAGGAAGCATGGGAAGAATGATGAGTCTCGGCATCAAGAACACCATACCTACTGTGAAAAGCCATGGCCACAAATCAGTGGCTGACGAAACTTTTTCGACCCAGTGTCGGGCTAAGTGTAGATATTCATCATTGGTCATTAGAAAGTTAGCGATAACAACCAACCAAAAAGAAAAACCACAATAGCGCTTAATGTCTTAAATGAGAGGGTTTTTTTTTATACAAGTGTTTAAGTATACTATACAAATCCATTAATGCATACAATGCCTTATACCAGTGTTTCCCAACCTTTTTGAGCCACGGCACATATTTAACAGAAAATCACAAGGCCCACCATCAAAGAAAAATGTCACAAAAAGTATATTTTTTGAAATATAATGAAATCTAGTCGGTTTAGTTGAACACAAAGCTGATATCTTACTGCCCTCTAGTGGAAGAGAATGTACTTGTTGTGCCTGTATCTACATGCCACTTGCTTGGAGTACCAGTCAGGTGAAATTGGATGATCTTCCACGGCACACCTGATGATTTCTTTCGCCACACTTGCGACACAGTGGTTAGGAAACATTGCCTTATACAGTGTGGATTTTCCGGGGATCTGGAACGGATTAATTCAATTTACATTATTCCGAATGGGAAAAATCTCGGTACTCGCTGATGGGGCGTCGTTTTTGACACTTCTGGAACGAATTAACGAGTACCAATGTTAATAATACAAGCCCCGAATTTCATACTGAGCAACGTGTAATACCGAAGATGCCTTCCGCCAAAAAAGTAGGTCCACAAATAAGTAACAAGTCCCTACCCTGCTTTAACAGAGTACACTACAAAAGGTTTACAGAACACTATGGAGTAGCATTAGTTTGAAATGCAAAGTGCAAATAAGTGAAGATGTATGGAAAAAAAGGGACTAAAGCTATTTTTTTTAAATAGTTATTTGGCAACGCGTCGGCATTGGAGCGGAAAAGCCACGCCGTTATGACAAATGACTTCCAAACCAATCAGATTGTAAGGTTCCGACCCAAGGTGTGAATAAATGAGGTAGAGTATCGATGACAGTGCGGATCCTCGGACTTAGTAGTTTGGCTATGTGATGAGATCTAAGTCTGTGTGGCATGTCTAAGCTGAAGAGTCTCTAACCGTAGATGCGTGGTATTTTCCATTTTAGACAACTCCTCGCCAGGTCTTTGGAAGCGAAGAGCCAGAAATTTGGTAGGTCTTATTTATCTTTTTTTAGTTCACAAGGTGTTGTATTAGGGATTGTTCCACCCTAAATATGTCATGCTGTGGAGTAGTATTTCAACCATAGAGATTGGCCAAAATGTGTTGCCACTGAAAGTGTTGGACAAAAGTTTTACCTGCATCTACTTCCTGTCGCTGGCTTTGAGGATTTTCTATATCACCCCATATCAAAACAAAGTTGAGGGGGACTGTATGGAAAACCAAAATTTAAAAGCCAAGACTGCCAACCATGTGACACCCCCTGGTTTTTGGACTTGCGGCAATCATAGTCTGGATGCTTCTTTTTATTCTTTGGTCGTGAGCCACAG
Source organism: Ancistrus triradiatus (assembly GCA_025084515.1). Classification (NCBI taxonomy): domain Eukaryota; kingdom Metazoa; phylum Chordata; class Actinopteri; order Siluriformes; family Loricariidae; genus Ancistrus; species Ancistrus triradiatus. The sequence goes on along the minus strand of JAJAGP010006702.1, from coordinate 14,550 downwards.
GGCGTCCATTCTTCCAAAAAAGATATCAGGGACAGATTGGTCTGACACAGTACACGTTTCCACTGTGTTGATCGTCCATCCAGAGCCTCCAACAGAGATCGTTTGATTCATTCATGAGGCTTAGTTTGCACAGTAACACTCTGTTGGACTTTTTGGCTAGCTGAAGTCACTATTACCAAAGGTCCATCTTTCATCCCCCTCTGCCAAGCTGCCACGTTGGTCCTTGAGCAAGGCCCTTAAAACCACAATTGCTTGGGATAATTGTCTGGAAAAGGACGTCTCTGCTAAATGACAGCCAGAAATGTGTGTGCTTGACAAGGTCTGCCAAGTAATCCCCATGTGGTTTTATAGCTATTGTGAATGACGGGTCCTGATGCAGGGCCATTGAGGGTCTTCAGTTTCCTTTCCGACTGAAATTCCTCAGGTTTCTTTAATAGTTTATGATTATATGCCACTTGTAGCGGGAGATATGAAAAGCCCTTGCCCCCCCCAATTTTTCTTTGAGGAAAGGTTGTAAGATCTTCTTTAATTTTCTCAGCTACATCCGTTGACAATTCACTGGAGCTTCCTCTGCCCATCTGTACTCTCAAGACTCAGCCGTTGTGGATATGTCTTTTGTACCAAATCATGATTATAATCCCAACCTGTGAATTTATTTTGAAATTCATGTCATTTATTAGGTTTTGTCCTCATTACGGACCTAAATGTCCCGTCACATCGGTTGTGAAATGGTTTGCAGCCCTAAAATGAAGGGAATGAGGTTGATTAACAATGTGAAATGAATTGACCAGAAAAAAAACGAAAAATCTTGGTTCGTTATGTTTGCACTAAATATTCCCATACCATTCCAACTTATGATTTGGGGGTTGTAATTTCTATATCATGTGGTCAGATGAAACCAAAATAGAACTTTTTGGTAAAAACTCAACTCGTAATTTTGGAGTTCTTGGAGTTGCATCCCAAGAACACCATACTACTGTGAAGCATGGGCATGTTTTTCTGCAAAGGGGACAGGACGACTGATCCGTGTTAAGGGAAGAATAAACGGGGCCATGTATTGTGAGATTTTAAGCCAAAACCTCCTTCCATCAGTGAGAGCATTGAAGATGGAACGTGGCTGGGTCTTCCAGCATGACAATGATCCCAAACACACTGCTCAGGCAACAAAGGGGTGGCTCCGTTAAAAGCATTTCAAGATCCTGGAGTGGCCTAGCCAGTCTCCAGACCTCAACCCCATAGAAAATGTGTGGAGGGAGTTGAAAGTCTGTGTTGCCCAGCGACATCCCCACAACATCACTGCTCTAGAGGAGATCTGCTTGAAGGAATGCGCTAAAATACCAGCTACAGTGTGTGCAAACCTGGTGAAGACTTACAGGAAACGTTTGACCTCTGTCACTGCCAACAAAGGTTATGTTACAAAGTATTGAGTTTTGTTACTGACCAAATACTTATTTCCCACCATAATTTACAATTAGATTCTTTAACAATCCTACAATGTGATTTCCTGGATTTCCTATGATGAAAATTACAGACCTCTCTCATCTTTCTAAGTAGGAGAACTTGCACAATCAGTGGCTGACTAAATACATTTTTGCCCCAGTGCTAAGTGTAGATATGTCATCATTGGTCATTAGAAAGTTAGCGATAACAACCAACCAAAAAGAAAAACCACAATGGCGCTTAATGTCTTTAAATGAGAGGGTTTGTTTTTTTTTAAACATTTTTTTGGTCTGTGTTTATACAAGTGTTTAAGTATACTATACAAATCCATTAATGCATACAATGCCTTATACCAGTGTTTCCCAACCTTTTTGAGCCATGGCACATATTTCACAGAAAATCACAAGGCCCACCATCAAAGAAAAATGTCACAAAAAGTATATTTATTGAAATATAATGAAATCTAGTCTGTTTAGTTGAACACAAAGCTGATATCTTACTGCCCTCTAGTGGAAGAGAATGTACTTGTTGTGCCTGTATCTACATGCCACTTGCTTGGAGTACCAGTCAGGTGAAATTGGATGATCTTCCACGGCACACCTGATGATTTCTCTCGCCACACTTGCGACACAGTGGTTGGGAAACATTGCCTAATGCGGTGTGGATTTTCCGGGGATCTGGAACGGATTAATTCAATTTACAATATTCCGAATGGGAAAAATCTCTCGGTACTCGCTGATGGGACGTCGTTTTTGACACTTCTGGAACGTATTAACGAGTATCGAGGTACCAGTGTTAATAATACAAGCCCCGAATTTCATACTGAGTAACGTGTAATACCGAAGATACCTTCCGCCAAAAACTAGGTCCACAAATAAGGTGTTGCTATGCAACAGTAACAAGTCCCTATTCTGTTTTAACAGAGTACACTACAAAAGGTTTACAGAACACTATGGAGTAGCGTTAGTTTGAAATGCAAAGCGCAAATAAGTGAAGATGTATGGAAAAAAAGGACTAAAACAATTTTTTAAATGGTTATTTGGCAACGCGTCGGCATTGGAGCGGAAAAGCCACGCTGTTATGACAAATATGACTTCTAAACCAATCAGATTGTAAGGTCCGACCTAACTGTTGAATAAATGAAAGTATCCGATGACAGTGGTGGAATCCTCGACTTAGTAGTTTGCTATGTGATGATCATCTAAGTCTGTGTTGGCATGTCTAAGCTTGAATAGGTCTCTAACCGTAGCATGTGTGTATTTTCAGGAGACAATTCCTCGCCAGTGGCTCATCTGGAAGCAGAAGAGTCAGAAAATTGGTAGGTCTATATTATCTTTTTTTAGTCACAAGGGTGTTGTTTTAGCCTTGTTTCCACCTAGATATTTCATGCATATGGAGCATTTCAACAATAGAGATGTGCCAAAATGTGTGCCACTGAAAAGTGTTGGCCAAAAGTTTTTACCTGCATCTAACTCCTGACTGCTGGTTTGAGACTTTTCTAATATAACCCCATATCAAAAAAAGTTGAGACTGTATGGAAAACCAAAATTAAAAGCCAAGACTGACAACCATGACACCCCCTGGTTTTTGGACTTGCTGCTAATAATAGTCTGGATGATCTTTTTCATCTTTGGTTCGGAGCACAGGGCGTCCATTTCTTCCAAAAAAGATATCAGGGACACTGATTGGTCTGACCACAGTACACGTTTCCACTGTGTGATCGTCCATCCCAGATGCCTCCAAGCCCAGAGATGTTGATTCCATTTCATGAGGCTTTTGCACTTTTGCACAGTAACATCTGTGGGACTGTGGTGGCCTAGCGGTTAAGATACTGGACTATGGACCAGAAGGTCCAGGGTTCAAATCCCACCTCTGCCAAGCTGCCACTGTTGGCTCCTTGAGCAAGGCCCTTAACCCACAATTGCTTGGGATAATTGTCTGGAAAAGGACGTCTGCTAAATGACAGAAATTTGTGTGCTTGACCAAGGTCTGCCAAAGTAATCCCCCATGTGGTTTTATCAGCTATTGTTGAATGACGGTTCCTGATGCAGGGCCATCTGAGGGTCTTCAGTTTTTCCCTTTACGGACTGAAATTCCTCCAGGTTTCTTTAATAGTTTATTGATATTATGCACTGTAGCGGGAGAAATATGCAAATCCCTTGCAATTTTTCTTTGAGGAACATTGTTTGTAAAGATTTCTTTAATTTTCTCATGCATCTGTTGACATACTGGAGATCCTCTGCCCATCTGTACTCCTCAAAGACTCAGCCTTTTGTGGATATTGCTTTTGTACCAAATCATGATTATAATCACCTGTTGACTTTTTGAAATCATGTCATTATTTAGGTTTTTGTCCCTCATTACTAGCCCTAAATTGTCCCTGTCCCATCGGTTGTGGAATGTGTTGCAGGCCTAAAATGCAGGAATGGATGTTGATTAACAATGAAATGAATTTGACCAGAAAAAACACGAAATATCTTGGATTCGTACTGTTTGCAATAAAATATTCCATACCATTCCAACTTCTGATTTGGGGTTGTAATTTATTCTAGTAGTACAATGGTACAAAACCCTCACGATAACTTAATCTAGACCAAACTTTTTTCTGTTCTCAGGAGCAACCCCTTACATTCCTCAGACTGGTAAGTCACGAGTGAAAATGTATTATCTGAAGGCTTTTCATCAGTATTTAAAGTTAACATCCAACCTCTTTATTTACCAGTATGGGAATGGATCTGCGATGCTGGAGGTAAGCTGTCAACATATTCACGAGGAGAGTTTATTTTCATCAAGAATGTTACTTATCCAAGTCTGCTCTACAGTCGAGTTGACCCTCAACCTGGACACGGCAAACCCGGACCTGCTGATTTCGGCCGATGAGAAGCGCATGCGCTGTGGCTTCCAGCGTGAAGACATGCCCAATTACCACCAGCGCTTTGATGGCTGGTGGTGCGCTGTGGGCACCGAGGGCTTTGACTCGGGTCGCCGCTACTGGGAGGTAGACGTGGGCGAGATGGACTGGCGCTTGGGCGTGGCCAAAGAATCTGCACTGCGCAAGGGCTTCAAGTCTCTCAACACCAACACGGGCTACCTGACTCTGCGGCTGGAGCGAGGTACCGAGTTGAAGGCGCTCACCGTGCCCTTTACGTCCCTGCCGGCTTCTCTGATCCCACGCCGGGTCGGAGTCTATCTAGATTACAAGCAGGGCCAGCTGTCCTTCTACGATGCCGAGCGTCACTCGCATATCTACACGTACAACGAGCGCTTCGACGAGAAGCTCTATCCCCTCTTTGGCACGGTGGAGATAGTCAATGACCTGGTGATCCGATCGCCTGGTGACAGGGGTAACTGCATGTGCCTGTGGGGCTGAGAGGCCTTAAAAGCAGAGCCAGAGTGCATTAAAAGCACTTCTGATATTCGAAAGTCCTATCTTAGTGAATGACAAATCCTTAGCACTTATAAAGGCCAACTCTCCCCAGTCAAGAGTCTGTGGTTGCTGCTGCTGCTGCTGCTGCTTCTGTTGTACCTGTACCTGCACTATGCTCTTATCATGCTTTTTGCACCTTACTAGAAAGCAATCTGCACAGTGTGTCCATTGTATGTATTTCAAATGGATATTATGTATCTGTGAAATTAATCCTGCCATAAAAAATGCACTTTCTGTGAATAGGAAATCTGAATAAACCTACTCCTGCTTAAAGTAACGCTTGTGTGTTCTTTAGTAATAGGGGTGTAACGATAAATTCTGCTCATGACTTTTCGCGTTCCCGATTCGATTATCCAATGATAATTGATTTAATAAAATGAATTCCTTTTTATTTCTGTAAACGATGCACATTTTCTCGTATTACTTTTTAAACAAAAACTTTAGGCCTCTGCAATGAAAATGACTAAGAACCTAGATTTAAAACTCTAAACAAAATGTTCTATTTGTAGTAACAGTAATCTCCTATAAAACTTGAAAGGTTTCTATATGCCTTTCGAGTGGCACAGTGGATAGCACTGCCGCCTCACAGTAAGAACGTTCTGGGTTCAATCCCAGGGCAGCGCAGTTCCCCCCCAGAGTCTGAAGACGTCCGTGTTAGGTTAATTGATTACCCTAAATTGCCATTGACTTGAATGTATATACACTGCCTGGCCAAAAACAAGGTGACCACCTGGATTTAACTGAGCACATAGTTCAAAAAGAGCCTCCCATCGGATAATTACTGCATTGGTGCTTATGTTTCAGCTGGAAACAAGTTCTTTAACCCTAACTGATAGAGCGAGTAGCTTCTCATTTGTTAAACAACCATATGGAAAGATCCTGTGGCCGTGGAAAAGATGTTCATCTGTTTCAGAAGGGTCAAATTGTGAAAGAGTGGCTCAGGGAGCATGAGACATTTTCACACATGGATTGGCCACCAGTCCAGACCTGAAGCCCATTGAGAATCTTTGGGATGTGCTGGAGAAGACTTTGCGCAGTGGTTCAAATCTCCCATCATCAATACAAGATCTTGGATGAACATTAATGTGACATTGCAGAAGCTTGAGGAAACGATGCCACAGCAAATGCGTGCCATAATCAAAGCTGAAGGTGGTCCAACGAAATGGTGTGTGTGACCTTATAATATAACCTTGAGTATGGATGTAACCTTGTGTGTCGCTGAAATGGCCACTGATACCGATAGCGACGTCAAATAAACGAACAATGTTGCTTTTCAAGACTGCAGTTCTCTTATCTTTCAGTAGGAGTCGCAAGAGTTTGCTCGTATTAGTTTTCTGTCATTCCGACGTGAACGTGATGTCCATAAGACAAATTTTTATTTCCTATTATAATTCTTAAGACCTCGGCCGTCAAAGCACATGGATGCTGACTGGAACTGACAAAAAGGTAAGGATCTTGCGGGGTGTGATGGGTAGTGCACACATGGAAATCGATCTGCGATGGTTCATTTTACTTCATGAACTTTCAGTTAGGCTTAACTTTCCCAGTCTTGAATTAGATCGGTAAGATGCTTTGCGTTTAAGGAACATATTATTTATTTGAAGTTTGCATCAGGGTTTACAGTGTCGTTCCCACCTGTAAAAATGAGTACCCACAGAAAAAACAACAACAGACAAAGCAAAGAACAACAAAGTATCTCAGCCTAATAAATTAGGAAAGCCCTAAAAACCTAAAGAAAATAAGTTTTAGTGGTTTACTCTCTGAAAAATATATCCGAATCGATTTTCAGGCATTCTAATAGCAGCTATTAATGGATACTACATCACAGTAACTAAACTGCACTAAACTCTTAGCACCATGTTCATTTTTTTTTTCTTTTTAGCTTACTTTAACTTCATAGCTAGCTTCCTGTAGTCTCCCATATGCATAAAGGCTTACCTTGGACCACTAATGTACGTCCTGTGAGACGTGTAAACCAAGGCGAATCTTCATAAACTGCTTCTCATTCGACGCCATAAGCAAGCTGAACATGCTAACCGTACAATTCTGTACGAGTCGGCTAACAGAAGCCTACAGTTGGCTAGTGGCTTGTCAACCAACACAGACCTCGATAGCACAAGGAGTTCGGCAGTAGATTTAAAGCATTTGCAGCAGTCGTTGGCATTAAGGTGCGTCAGTAAGGGTGGACTGAGGGGCAGTCTGAACAATACAGTGTCCCTGAGGGCGGGGTAGGTTTACCCATAAGAATCTGAGGTAAGATGCTCATGCAGGAAGATCTAGGTGTCCTGCTGTTCTGCAGCCCTGTCTGTTTCTTTGGCTTGGGCTGCTTTCTGAAGACATATCCAGTCGGCCTCGTTTTCGCAGCGCTGGACAGTGCTGAAGAAACGCTTGGTTAACCTCCTTGCTTCCATTTTTACTGAGGAAACAGAAAAGCCAGAAGAGATTGGATAAGTTTTCTTGATATTTTAAGAAATAATCAGATCTCTCAACAAGCTTAGCAAGATTGCCTCTAACAAAAAACACTGGGTAGAGCTCCTTTAAAATTATTATAGTTTAGAATTAAATATGTATTGGTTTACATACTTTAAGTGGCTTAGTGGTTAAGGATCTGTAGTACTATTAAGAAGGTTGTGAGCTCAAATCCTGGCTCTGTCAAACTGCCACTGTTGGGCCCTTGAGCAAGGCCCTTATCCAGTCAAAACAAACTGAACCCCTCCATCCAAGGTACCATTACAGGTATGCATAGTTTATAGCCCACGTTACGTTCTGTGAAACAGAAATCTGACAGAAATGGGCATTGGCCGGAGTCACATAGTAGGTTAGATACTTTGCACGTAGTGTTTTATTTTGAACAATAATATTAATTAATGGACTTAGTGGACTGTGGTAGCCTAGTGGTTAAGGTACTGGACTCTGGATCAAAAGGTCCAGGGTTCAAATCCCACCTCTGCCAAGCTGCCTCTGTTGGCTCCTTGAGCAAGGCCCTTAACCCACAATTATTTGGATTGTAAGACTGTACCAATTGTAAGTCACTCTGGAAAAGGGCTTCTACTAAATGCTGTAAATGTACACAATATGGCCTAAAGCTTTTAATAGCCAAAAAGTAGCAAGAAGCAAGAAAATGCACCCCTGAGACCTGCTCATTGCTTCAGTGAACTGCTTGAGGAGAAAGCTGGAAACTGGGAAGTTCACTTACATAGTTTTCTCTTACACATAGATAAAATAATTGAAATGCTTGACCTCAAACTCAAACAAACATGTCTGGGTGCTCAAAATCTTCCAAGATATCTTGTTTTTTCTTTAAAGATTAGTCATTAGTTGCAAGGCTTGAATATGACTTGAACACTGGGGGAGGCCAAATGTAGTGGGTTGGGGTGGCTATAGGAGTCTAGTAGGCTCCTATGAAATATGAAAACATTTAGTACTATACTGTATTATACAATACACCAAAGGCCTTTTCAGACCGAGTCCAATTTTTACAGACGAAAAAGGAACGTCAAGTTTTGAAAAAGAACACACGTATATCAATGCAGTCCTTCACACCGAGTCCGAAACTGACGGACTGCAACACTGCGTAAAATTTTTAATCTGAGCCTGTTCCAATATCTGCGTTGTTTGTATGCATTAAAATCAGGCCGACCAATCAGAGCTCGGTTGTCGGGTTGATCTATGGCACTGACCTTTGGCTTGAATATACAAAAACAAAGTACAGCCAAGCCCCATTATCTGAATATACCTCAGAGCAAAGGGAGCACAATTTCTTATTATTAAAAAAATAAATAAATAAAAATAAAAAAAGGTTATGCAACAGTAGGGACTCATTTCAGATAGATCTGTTGGTTTTGTAAGGACTTAGAACAGATGTATTAAGGGTTCATTTAATTATTTATATTAATTTGTCCATACAAACTCACCTTTTGCTCGATCATTGGCTTTTCCTTCCACAAGCTGATGGGACAGGAAGCGTGCGAATGATTTAAATAGGTCCTATAAACCAGATTAGGACCAAGCATGAGCCTTCTATTAAGTGACTTATGAAATTTTAAAATTTAAATGTTTACAGAGATATGCGATGCCTACCTTGGTAGCAAACTTGCCCTTTTTGTAGAACGGGTCCAAGATTTTTACCACAATGTCAGCTGCATCTTTTAGAGTCACAGGCTGGGGTGAAATGTGATTGGCACCTCTGTTGTCTGTGTCCATTTTTCTCTCCTGCACCACAGGATCAAAGGTCACCCTTCGCTTGCTGCCATTGTGTGAACGGCTGCATTTGACGGGAAACAGCTCTCTGTCCTCACTGGGCTGTGAAAGGACACAAGTATACGTAATGATGTTCTACTCTTTCAGAAAGTTCTTTCAAGAGCTTATTATTCAGTGCTCATATAAACTCCATTGTCTACATTTTGGATTAGCCCATAAATTGGCCTTTACATAAAGGATTTTAGCCCATTGTACACTCCTGAGGAAAAATGAGGCAAACCTAAAGTAATTTTCTCTTACACAAAGATAAAATCATTTAAATGCTTGACCTAAAAACTCAAACAAACATGTCTGGGTCTTCAGAATCTTCCAAGATGTCTTGTTTCTTTCTTTAAAGTTTAGTCATTAGTTGCAAGGCTGGAATATTGGGGGACACCAAATGTAGTGAATTGGGGTGGCTATAGGAGTGGATCTAGTAGACATTCAAAAAATATTTCAAGTTTATTATTAGTTATTTATTTTTAAAGTATATTAATAATGTACAACCATAACCATAAAAACATATCTATGCCAAAAAAGTCCAGATATAGTGATCAAGGTCTAGGAAGTTCTTGAAAAAATATGAAAAAAGTATTATCAGTAAACTACTGGCAAGAAAGACTGTGGTAGCCTAGTGGTTAAGGTACTGGACTCTGGGCCAGAAGGTCCAGGGTTCAAATCCCACCTCTGCCAAGTTGCCACTGCTGGGTCCTTGAGCAAGGCCCTTAACCCACAATTGCTTGGATTGTAAGACTGTACCAATTGTAAGTCGCTCTGGATAAGTGCGTCTGCTAAATGCTGTAAATGTAAATGTAAATGTAAAGAATGTACAGGCTAATGGAAGCCTGTACATTAGGATTAGACTTATGATTTCTCACTCACCTCCATGTCACCTGCTCTCCCTGCGCGCTCTCTCTAATTTGTTATAACAAAATATAACGTAAAGACTTGCTGTAGCTTTTGGCAGATGTGCAGCTTGTCAGATCAAAAAACTCAAAAAACAAATCCAAGATTCCCAGTGGAGAAACAGCTTTAGTGTATTTAGCTCGAGCTAAAAACAATGAAGGACAATGCACATTGGAAGTACAGTGCGCAAAGTGTCCCAGTATGTGGCTCCCAGGGTCTTTTTATATCATTTTTGGAGCATCATTGGGCACAGTTATCTTTTTCTCACACACTTTGAGCTCTTATCTTTGTTTTGGTTTTAATGGTGGAGTCGGTTCCCACACCTTTTTTATATAAATGTTCAATTTTATCACTAATACTTATCCCACGTACTATCATACTCAAATACATTGTATGGTTATGCCAAAATAGTCAATTCTATTATACAACTATAATATATTTACAGCCTGTCCACGTACAATGCACTCAGCACACACACACACACACACACACACAACTGTGTCCAGCCTCTGCTACAGTTTAGAGATAGTGAGATTGTTTTGCTTCACACTGGTTCATTTTGTACATCTTAGACAAACATGTCCGTTCTCACCCTTCGAGGTAAGATATAATTTTGTTTGACAGCCCACTCCTAGACAGGCCCAGGGAAAGTATACTGCACAGGCAGGAAAACACTCTCACGACTACCAATTCCCAAGCAAAGTACATCTCTGGTCTAAGTGTAAGGCCTTGCAGTCAAAACATCCACACATGGTAACTTAGTTCCATTGTCATTGAAGGACAGAGACATACAGAATAATACAGTAAAATACACACAGTACAATAAAAAGTTAATTAAAAGGTTAATCATGGTTTAAAATTAATACGATTATGTATGATTTTACCGTTACAAAGTTGATATGATTAATCATTGGGGCAAAAAAGTATTTAGTCAGCCACTGATTGTGCAAGTTCTCCTACTGGGAAAGATGAGAGAGGTCTGTAATTTTCATCATAGGTACACTTCAACTATGAGAGACAAAATAAGAAAAAAAAATCCAGGAAATCACATTGTAGGATTTTTAAAGTATTTAATTGTAAATCATGGTGGAAAATAAGTATTTGGTCACCCACAAAATAAGCAAGATTTCTGGCTCTCACAGACCTGTAACTTCTTCTTTAAGAAGCTCTTCTGTCCTCCACTGTTACCTGTATTAATGGCTCCTGTTTGACCTCGTTATCTGTATTAAAAGACACCTGTCCACAGCCTCAAAACAGTCAGACCTACAAACTCAACCATGGCCAAACCAAAGAGCTGTCGCAGGACACGGAAGGAAGGAAAATTGCAGACCTTGAAACCAGGCTGGGAAGAGTGAATCTACAAGAGGCAATGCAGGTTGGTTGTGAATTAAATCAACTGTGGAAGCAAATTGTAAGAAAAATGGAAGAGACATTTACAAGGACCATTAATGAATCTCCCTCGATCCTGGGGCCCCCATGCAAAAATCTCATCTGTGGGGTCACAATGATCATGAGAACGGTGAGCAAAAATCCAGAACTACCGGAGGGGGACCTGCCTGACGAACGGACCTGCCGAGAGCTGGGACCAAAGTAGTTAACAAAGGCTACCATCAGTAACACACTATGCCGAGAGGGAGTCAGATCCTGCAGAGTGCCAGGCGTTGTCCCCTGCCTTAAGCCAGTTAACATGGTCCAGGCCCCGTCTGAAGTTTGCCAGGAGAGCAATGGATGATCCAGTCCAGATCCAGAAGAGGGATTGGGTTGGGGAGAAGTATCATGTGGTCAGGATGAAACCAAAATAGAACTTTTTGGTACAAACTCAACTGTCAAGTTGCGGGCATCCCAAGAAACGCCATACCTACTGTGTGAAGCATGGGGGTGAAAAACATCATGCTGATTGGAGGCTGTTTTTCTGCAGAGGGGAAGGTAGCGGAGATGATCCGGGTCAAGGAAAAAAGGAAAAAAATGAAAGGGGAACGGGGCCATGTATGTGAGATTTTAGGCCAAAAAACCTCCTTCCATCAGTGAGAGCCATTGAAGATGGAACGTGGCTGGGTCTTCCAGCATTACAATGATCCCAAAAACACGCCGCTCGGGCAATGAAGGAGTGGCTACATCACAAAAAGCATTCAAAGGTCCTGGGAGTAGTAGTTAGCCCAGTCTCCAGAACCTCAACCCCACAGGTGAGGGGGTGGTGTGGAGGGGATGGGGGTGGAAAGTGGCCATGTTGTTCCCAGCGACAGCCCCAAAACATCACTGCTCTAGAGGAGATCTGCAAATGGAGAGGAATGGGCCAACCAAAATACCAGCTACAGTGTGTGCAAACCTGATGAAGACTTACAGGAAACGTTTGACCTCGGTCATTGCCAACAAAGGTTATGTTACAAAGTATTGAGTTGAACTTTTGTTATTGACCAAATTAAATTCTTTAAAAATCCTACAATGTGATTTCCTGGATATTTTTTTTCTCCTTTTGTCTCTCATAGTTGAAGTGTACCTATGATGAAAATTACAGACCTCTCTCATCTTTCTAAGTATGAGAACTTGCACAATCAGTGGCTGACTAAATACTTTTTTTCCCCACTGTACAATTTTAACCTCTTTTTCTAATGATTTATTTTAATTGCAGGGGACTAAAGGTTGTAAAAACTTATTCAAAAATGTGCATTGTTTTACCTTGTTTACACTTCAGAAATAAAATGATCGTAGCAACAGGATCGTGAACACCACTATTAACTATGCAATAGTGACTTTGTGTTAATGCATTGCTGTTGTTTCTTGGATTATTTTATGCCTAAAAACTCTGTATACAAATTTAGAGGACTCAGAAAGGAAGACAGAGATTTGATATGAAACCATGGCAATACTGAAATACTTCAAAGAATTCTGATTTCCTGGTGTGACCCTGATACGACTGGCTGCTGGATGGAAATCCCACTTATTGTTTTAGTCTATTATGTATTAGTCTATTTTTTTGTCTCAACATCAAATGCTGTGGTGGTGATTACCATTTCTGGGGGCACTTGCACGTCATATTCTGCTTCCTTCCTACAGGGGTAGAGATGACACAGTTGAAAACTGCAGTATTTTCAGTTTTTTACGAAGAAATCTTTGGAAAACAGAAAAATCAAACAGTGCAGAATGACAGCGATAACTCTATCCTACCCTTCACCGTCTGGTGTAATTCTGGACTCAGAGCTGTGTGTGGACTCCTCTGTCATGTGCGGCTCTTCCACAGCCCTGATATCTCTGCCAGCGATTTCCACATCCAAGTGACTTTTAACCGTTTCAGTATTATTGGTATCTGTGTCCACTGGTGTCCATGTTGGAGCAAAAACTTTGTATTCCTGAGCTGTATCCGCAGACAGGTCTGCTTCCACAGGTCCTGAGAGAACAGTCTCTTCCGTTTTTGGGATGCCGTCTGACTTTTTCTTCTCGAAGTACTGAGATATACGATGAGTATCCTTGGCTGCCTCAGCTAGTTTCTGCTGTTTCTTGTTCAGAGCTTTGCCTGGTTTCTTGCTGGGACTAACGGAAGAGGAGCTTTTGGATTTGGGTGACGATGAGATCAATGTTTTGCTTCTCTTCAACTTTGGCTTTTCTTCCTCCTCCTCCTCCTCCTCATCCTGATGGGCAGGTTCTAGGGATGTGAGTGTTTCATTCTTAGAGGTCTTTAAAAACTCAGAAGCTGTCTGAAAAAGAGTTGAGGAGCCACGGAAGCCTGCACCCACACGCTTCCTCTTCATCTGCAAAGCAGGAACATTAAAGTCTTGGAGACAGAAGATCCTTCTTTTTTTAGTTTTATACCCCATGTATAACAATTTAATCATTGCCATCCACTAGCTAAGTCTTAACTTAGGTACTAAAATGGGAAGGTTGAGAGCTGATGAGAAAGAAATGAAGTACACCACCCACCCCACCATTTCAAACACTCTTAGGTTTGGTGTTTCATCTTTTTATCCTAAAGGAAGTGTCAACTTTTGGCCTGTTTTTCAGACTTTCTCTCCATTCTAAGCACACTACACAAGCACATCCATAAAGCAATATTAATAAATAGAAATCTCTCACTGAATAGATCTGAGATGCTGATGTAAAGCCAAGCTGATCTTCAGGGATGGAAGTGGAAGCACAAGAGGCTGCATCTTCATCCATCTTCTTTTCATCTTCATTCAGTTTGGAGCTGGAGGATGATTCTCCATCATCATCCAAAGGGGAAGCTGGTGCATTAGCAATGTCTTTCTTAAGCTCTGCTACCTTTGGAACAGTTAATATGGTCATTTGCATCCATTAAAGCAAGTTCATTATAGCATATAATCAGAGCAGTATCAGCAAAGTACAGTGGAGGCCAAAAGACTGAAACTACTAGAGAAAATGCCTCCATCTTGTATTTTTCTTCACATTTATACAAAATTTGCAAATCATAAAATTATTATAACAATATCTGGGAAAAGACAGAGACAGACAGACAGACAGACAGACAGACAGACAGACAGACAGACAGACAGACAGACAGACACACCAGTCTTATAGGCTTAATC
>JAJAGP010006701.1:0-19115 GCA_025084515.1 Ancistrus triradiatus | reverse complement strand
TGGAGACTTAGAGAGGAATGTACATTTCAAAGCCCTATCTCAATCCAAGGCTGAGATCTGATGATCCCAATTCCAATATATTGCAATGATAAAAAATATATAGGTTTTGGACAGCAAGATTCTGACTATTGAGCCATTGATAGTGACTAAGGGACACATGTGCTGCATGAAATATGCATTTGTTTGTCAAAGTTTGTCAAGTATTTTGTCAAATAGTCATAAATTGACTGATCCCAATTGCAATATATTATTAAGCCCAATTGCAATATATTGTCATGCAATTGTGCATAGTGTCACCCCATTTGCAATATATGTAATGAAATTAGAATCACATTCCAATTGCAATATATTATTGATCCAAATAACACTATATTGTAATCATATTAATCCCACTTGCAATCTAATGAAAGCCATCCCATTTCCAATGTAATGCATGGATGAAATATTTACAGCTTTTTGAACGATAAATGTCATCCCACTTGCAATATAGTTTGAATCCCGATTGCAATATAGTTAATGATATAGTATGTGATCCCACTTGCAATATTGCTTAAATCCCAATTGCTATATATTTATTCAGGTAGTCGAATGTCATCCCATTTGCAATATAAACTGGGGAAGCGTTCCTTTTGAACAAGGCGGAAATCGGCGCTGAAGCGCGGCTGCGTTTGAACAGTCTGAGGCGATTAAACTGAAAAAGCGTCCCTTTCGAACAGGGCACAGGTGCTGATGCGCGGCAGCCTTTGAACACTCTGAGGCCAATGAACTGAGGATGAATACCTTTTGAAAAAGGCAGAGATCGGCGATGAAGCGAGGCAGGGGTTGCACACTGTGAAACGATTAAAGTGAGGAAGCGTCCCTTTTGAACAGATCGGCGCTGAAGCGCGGCAGCGTTTGAACACACTGAGGTGATTAATTTGAGGAAGTTCCTTTTTGAACAGGGCAGAGATCGCGCTGTAGAGTGGCAGCGTTTGAACACTCTGAGGCGATTAAACTGAAAAAGCTTCCCTTTCAACAGGGCACAGATCGCTGCTGAGCGGCAGCGATAGAACACTCTGAGGCGATTAAATTAAGGAAGCGTCCCTTTTGAACAGGGTAGAAATCGGCGCTGAAGCTCGGCAGGGTTTACACACTGTGAGGCGATTAATCTGAGGAATCATCTCATTTGAACAGGACAGAGATCGGTGCTGATGCGCGGCAGCATTTGAAAACTCTGAGGCGATAAATCTGAGGAATCAACCCTTTTGAACAGGACAGAGATCGGCTCTCACGCGCGCAGGGCTTAAACACACTGAGGCGATTAAACTGAGCAAGCGTCCCTTTCGAAGAGGGCAGACATCGGCGCTGATTTGCGGCAGCGTTTGAACACTCTGAGGCGATTAGTCTGAGGAATCATCCCATTTGAACAGGACAGAGATCGGCGCTGATAGGCGGCGGCCTTTGAACACTCTGAGGCGATTAATCTGAGGAATCATCCTTTTTGAGCAAAACAGAGATCGTCGCTGATGCGTGGCAGCGTTTGAACACTCTGAAGTGATTAAACTGAGGAAGCTCCCGTTTGAACATTTCGGAAATCGGCGCTGAAGCACGGCCGCGATTGACCACTCTGAGGCCATTAATCTGAGGAATCATCCCTTTTGAATAGGACAGAGATCAGCGCTGATGCGCCGCAGCCCTTGAACACACTGAGGCCATGAAACTGAGCAAGCCTCCCTTTCGAAGTGGGCAGACATCGGCGCTGATGCGCGGCAGCGTTTGAACACTCTGAGGCGGTTAATCTGAGGAATCATTCCTTTCGGCCAGGGCAGACATCGGAGCTGATGCGCTGCAGCGTTTGAACACTCTGAGGCAATTAGTCTGAGGAATCATCCCTTTTGAGCAAAACAGAGATCGGCGCTGATACGTGGCAGCGCTTGAACACACTGAGCCGATTAAACTGAGGAAGCATCCAGTTTGAACAAGGCAGAAATCGGCGCTGAAGCACGGCCGCCGTAGGCCACTCTGAGGCGGTTAATCTGAGGAATCATCCTTTTTGAACAGGACAGAGATCAGCGCTGATGCGCCACAGCGCTTGAACACACTAAGGCGATGAAACTGAGCAAGTCTCCCTTTTGAAGAGGGCATACATCGGCGCTGATGTGGGCATCGCTTGAACACTCTAAGGCGGTTAATCTGAGGAATCATCCCTTTGGAACAGGACAGACATCGGCGCAGATGCGTGGCGCCTTTGAACACTCCTAGGCCATTAATCTGAGGAATCATCCTGGTTGAACAGTACAGAGATCGGCGCTCACGCGGCAGCGCTTGAACACACTGAGGCGATTAAACTGAGCAAGCGTCCCTTTCGATCAGGGCAGACATCGGTGCTGATGCGCCGCAGCGGTTGAACACTCTGAGGCGATTAATCTGAGGAATCATCCCATTTGAACAGGACAGAGATCAGTGCTGTTGAGCGGCAGCGTTTGAAAACTCTGAGGCGATTAATCTGAGGAATCAACCCTTTTGAACAGGACAGAGATCGGCTCTCACACGCGGCAGGGCTTAAACACACTGAGGCGATTAAACTGAGCAAGCGTCCCTTTCAAAGAGGGCAGACATCGGAGCTGATTGAACACTCTAAGGCGGTTAATCTGAGGAATCATCCCTTTCGAACAGGACAGAATTCGGCGCTGAAACGCGGTAGCGTTTGAACACTCTGAGGCATTAGTCTGAGGAATCATCCCATTTGAACAGGACAGAGATCGGCGCTGATGTGCGGCGGCCTTTGAACACTCTGAGGCCATTAATCTGAGGAATCATCCCTTTTGAGCAAAACAGAGATCGTCACTAATGCGTGGCAGCGATTGAACACTCTGAAGCTATTAAACTGAGGAAGCGTCCTGTTTGAACATTCGTAAATCGGCGCTGAAGCACGGCCGCGATTGACCACTCTGAGGCGTTAATCTGAGGAATCATCCCTTTTGAACAGGACAGAGATCAGCGCTGATGCACCGCAGCGCTTGAACACACTGAGGCCATGAAACTGAGCAAGCCTCCCTTTCGAAGAGGGCAGACATCAGCGCTGATGCGTGGCAGCGGTTGAACACTCTGAGGCGATTAGTCTGAGGAATCATTCCTTTCGGCCAGGGCAGACATCGGAGCTGATGTGCTGCAGCGTTTGAACACTCTGAGGCGATTAGTCTGAGGAATCATCCCTTTTGAGCAAAACAGAGATCAGCGCTGATGCGCGGCAGCGCTTGAACACACTGAGGCAATTAAACTGAGCAAGCCTCCCTTTCTAAGAGGACAGACATCGGCGCAGATGCGTGGCGCCTTTGAACACTCCTAGGCGATTAATCTGAGGAATCATCCCTTTTGAACAGAACAGAGATCAGCGCTGATGCGCTGCGGCCTTTGAACACTCCAAGGCGATTAATCTGAAAAATCATCCTGTTTGAACAGTACAGAGATCGGTGCTCACGCGCGGCAGCGCTTGAACACACTGAGTCGATTGAACTGAGGAAGCGTCCCTTTAGATCACGGCAGACATCGGTGCTGATGCGCCGCAGCGGTTGAACACTCTGAGGCGATTAATCTGAGGATTCATCCCATTTGAACAGGACAGACATCGGCGCTGATGCGCGGCAGCGTTTGAATACTGTGAGGCGATTAGTCTGAGGAATCATCCCTTTTGAGCAGGACAGAGATCGGCGCTGATGCACGGCAGCGCTTGAACACACTGAGCCGATTAAACTGAGGAAGCGTCCCGTTTGAACAAGGCGGAAATCGGCGCTGAAGCACGGCCGCATTTGACCACTCTGAGGCGATTACACTGAAAAAGCGTCCCTTTTGACGAAGGCAGAGATCGGCGCTGAAGCCTGGCTGCCTTTCAACACTCTGAGGCAAATAAACTGAGGAAGCGTCCCATTTGAACAGGGCTGAAATCGGTGCTGAAGCGGCAGCGTTTGAACACACTTTGGTGATTAAACTAAGGAAGCCTCCCTTTCGACCAGGGCAGAGATCGGCGCTGATACGCTGTAGCGATTGATCACCCTGAAGCGGTTAAACGGAGGAAGCGTCCTTTTTTAACAGGGCACAAATCGGCGTTGAAATATATTGGAAGTGGGATTCAAAATATATTGCAAGTGGGATGGCATTCGATTTACCTTAATTAAATATTTTGGAAGTAGGATTCTAAATATATTGCAAGTTGATTGACATTCTATATCATTAAAAATATTGCAATTAGAATCAACATATATTGCAAGTGGGATGGCATTCGATTACGTTAATTAAATATATTGGAAGTGGGATTCCAAATAATTGTAAGCGGGATTGCATTCAAGTACTTAATTAAATATATGGAAGTGAGATTCAAATCAATTGCAAGTTGAATGACATTCTATATCATTAAAATATTGCAATTAGGATTCAAAAATACATTGCAAATGGGAGGGCATCGATTACCATAATTAAATACATTGGAAGTGGGATTCAAAATAACTTGCAAGTTGATTGACATTCTATATCATTAAAAATATTGCCAATAGGATTCAAAATACATGCAAGTGGGGATTGGCATTCGATTAACCTTAATTAAATATATTGGACGTGAGATTCAAAATAAATTTGCAAGATGATGACTTATATATCATTAAAAATATTGCAATTAGGATTCAAATATATTGCCAAGTGGGATGGCATTCGATTAACCTAATTAAATATATTTGGAAGTGCGATTCAAATATTTTGGCAAGTGGGATGGCATTCGATTACGTTAATAAATATATTAGAAGTGGGAATCAAAATAACATGCAAGTTGATTGACATTCTATTTCATTAAAAATATTTGCAATTAGGATTCAAAATATATTGCAAGTGGGATGGCCATTCCATTACCTAAATTAAATATATTGGAAAAAATGGGATTCAAAATATTTTGCAAGTGGGATGGCATTCGATAACGTTAATTAAATATATGTAGAAGTGGGATTCAAAAAGAAAATGCAAAGTTGGTTGACATTCTATATCATTAAAATATTGCAATTAGGATTCAAAATATATTGCAAATGGGATGGCATTCGAATTTACCCTAAATAAATATATCGGATGACGAATTCAAAATATATTGCAAGAGGGATGTCCTTCGCTTACTTAATTAAATACATTGTAAGTGGTAATAAAAATAAAATTGCAAGTTGATTGACATTTAATATATCATTAAAATATTGCATTTAGGATTCAACACATTATTGCAAGTGGGATGGCATTCGATTACCTCATTAAATATAATGGAAGTGGGATTCAAAATATTTGCAAGTGAGATGGCATTCGATTGCTTAATTAAATATATTAGAGTGGGAATCAAAATAAAATGCAAGTTGATTGAACATCTATATCAGTAAAAATATTGCATTTAGGATCAACCATATATTGCCAAGTGGGATGGCATTCGATTACTTAAATAAATATATTGGAAATGGGATTTCAAAATATTTTTGCAAGTGGGATTGGCATTCGATTGCTTAATTAAAATATTTTGCAAGTGGTAGTCAAAATATATAGCAAGCGGGATGGCATTCAAGTACCTTAATTAAATATATTGGAAGTGGGATTTAAAGTAAATTGCAAATTAATGACCATTCTATATCATTAAAAATATTGCAAAATAGGATTCAAAATACATTGCAAGAGGGATGGCATTCGATTAGGCTTATTTAAATATTGGAAGTTGGAATCAAATAAATTGAAAAGTTGATGGACATTGTATATCATTAAAAATATTGCAATTAGGAATTCAACATATGTTGCAAGTGGGATGGGCATACGATTACTTTAATTAAATATATTGGAAGTGGGATTTTTAAAATATTTCGCCAACTGGGGATGGCATTCGATTACGGTTATTAAAAATATATTGTAAGTGGGATTCAAAATATATTGCAAGCGGGATGATGGCATTCAAGTACCTTAATTAAATATAATTGGAAGTGGGATTCAAAATATATTGCAAGCGGGATGGCATTCAAGTACCTTAATTAAATATATTGGAAGTGGGATTCAAAATAAATTGCGAGTTGAATGACATTCTATATCATTGAAAATATTGCAATAGGATTCAAAATACATTGCAAATGGGATCTTTTCGTTTTGTTTTTGGCCATTCGATTACCATAATTAAATACATTGGAAGTGGGATTAAAAAAAAAATGCAAGTTCATTGACATTCTATATCATTAAAAATATTGCAGTTAGCATTCAAAATACATTGCAAGTGGGATGGCATTTGATTACCTAAATTAAATATCTTGGAAGAGCGATTCAAAATATATGCGAAGTGGGATGGCATTCGATTACCTTAATTAAATATATTGGAAGTGGGATTAAAAAATTAAATTGCAAGCGGAAAGACATTCCTATATCATTAAAAATATTTGCCAATTAGGATTCAAACCTATATTGCAAGTTGGATGGCATTCGATTACCTTCATTAAATATATTGGAAGTGGGATTAAAAATTAATTGCAAGCGGAAAGACATTCTATATCAATAAAAATATTGCAATTAGGATTCAAAATATATTGCAAGTGGGATGGCATTCGATTACGGTAATTAAATATATTGGAAGTGCGATTCAAAATATTTTGCAAGTGGGATGGCATTCGATTACGTTAATTAAATATATTAGAAGTGGGAATCAAAATAAAATGCAAGTTGATTGACATTCTATATCATTAAAAATATTGCAATTAGGATTCAAAATACATTGCAAGTGGGATGGCATTCGATTACCTTTAATTAAATACATTGGAAGTGAGATTCAAAATAAATTCAAGTTGATTGACATTCTATATCATTAAAAATATTGCAATTAGGATTCAAAATACATTGCAAAGTGGGATGGCATTCGATTAACTAAATTAAATATATTGGAAGTGCGATTCAAAATATTTTGCAGGTGGGATGGCATTCGATTACGTTAATAAAATATATTAGAACTGGGATTCAAAATAAAATGCAAGTTGATTGACATTCTATATCATTAAAAATATTGCAATTATTATTCAAAATATATTGCAAGTGGGATGGCATTCGATTACCTTAATTAAATATATTGGAAGTGCGATTCAAAATATTTTGCAAGTGAGATGGCATTCGATTACGTTAATTAAATATATTGGAAAAGGGATTCAAAATATTTTGCAAGGGGGATGGCAATCAAGTCCCTTAATTAAATATATTGTAAATGGGATTCAAAATAAATTGCAAGTTGAATGACATTCCATATCATTAAAAATATTGCAATTAGGATTCAAAATATATTGCAAGTGCGATGGCATTCGATTACCTTAATTAAATATATTGGAAGTGGGATTAAAAATTAATTGCAAGCGGAAAGACATTCTATATCACTCAAGTTGCTCGTATCACACACCATCTACTTATCGAGATGAATCCAATGATATGTGTATCATGCTTGTAGACCACCGGGAAGTATGTTAAACGAGTGTAGATAGCAATCGGTTGCTAACGTGTGACTGATTGGCTCGGCGGGAGGGAAAGGTCAAACACAGAAACTGGGACTCAATTGAATTATAATCTAGGAGTCCTCCTGAATTTGTGGATATGAAAATTGTCCACCAATGTGCCCAAAAAACATGTTAATTTAGTCAATAATCAAGTCGAAAACGGCGCGATTTCCCGCCATTTTGGAAGGAATAGTAGAGTTAGCTCATGTTTCTGGTGTCAAACAGCATCTACTCATCGAGCCGAATCCAGTGATATGTGTTTCGTGCTGGTAGACCCATGGGAAGTGTGAAAAATAAGCATTTGGGCCTTCACTACTGTATGGTGCTAATGGGACCCCACAAAGGTATTCCATATATTGTAATTGGGATGAATATATATTGCAAATGGGATGACTTTTCACTGTCCACAGATATATGACATACTTCATGTGTCCCACTATAATATTCTGGTATTTTTAATATTCAGTATATTTTTGGCCTGTTCAATAAGTTGGGCAAGGGATCTCATCTCCAATATATTATAAGGTTAAAAAATATACTGGTTTTGGACACTCAGACTCTGACAATTTTATGCCTATTTGACATACTACATGGGTCCCACTAGCATATACTCGTCTATAACCAGTATAAAATGCCTGTCCAAAACCAGTACATTTTTTCCCTGTTTAATAAGTTGGGCAAGAGATCTCATCTCCAATATATTACATGGATAAAAAATATACTGGTTTTGGACACTGCAATTTGGATAGTTAAAACCTTGGTAGTGGTTAAGGGACAGGTGCACTGCCTGAAAAGTGTCTCTCTCAATCACTACCAAGGGTTTAATTGTCTAGATTGCAGTGTCCAAAACCAGTATATTTTTTACCATTGCAATATATTGGAAATGGGATCCCATCTCCAAAATATTACATGGGTAAAAATCATACTGGTTGTGGACACTGCAATCTAGACAATTAAACCCTTGGTATACTTGCAATCTAATGAAAGCCATCCCATTTCCAATATAATGCATGGATGAAATATTTACAGCTTTTTGAACGATAAATGTCATCCCACTTGCAATATAGTTTGAATCCCGATTGCTATATATTTATTCAGGTAGTCCAATGTCATCCCATTTGCAATATAAACTGAGGAAGCGTCCCTTTTGAACAAGGCGGAAATTGGCGCTGATGCGCCGCAGCGTTTGAACAGTCTGAGGCCAATGAACTGAGGATGAATACCTTTTGAAAAAAGCAGAGATCGGCGATGAAGCGCGGCAGGGGTTGCACACTGTGAAACGATTAAACTGAGGAAGCGTCCCTTTTGAACAGATCGGCGCTGAAGCGCGGCAGCGTTTGAACACCTAGGCGATTAAAGGAAGAAGCCTCCCTTTCGAACAGGATAGAGATCGGCGCTAAAGCGTGGCTGCGGTTGAACACAATGAGGTGATTAATTTGAGGAAGCATTCTTTCGAACAGGGCAGAGATCGCGCTGTAGAGCGGCAGCGATTGAACCCTCTGAGGCGATTAAACTGAAAAAGCCTCCCTATTGAAAAGGGCAGACATCGGCGCTGATGCCCGGCAGCGGTTGAACACTCTGAGGCGGTTAATCTGAGGAATCA
Organism: Ancistrus triradiatus; assembly: GCA_025084515.1. Taxonomy (NCBI): domain Eukaryota; kingdom Metazoa; phylum Chordata; class Actinopteri; order Siluriformes; family Loricariidae; genus Ancistrus; species Ancistrus triradiatus. The sequence continues at coordinate 10,004 of JAJAGP010006701.1, read as the reverse complement.
TCCCTTTCGAACAGGACAGACATCGGAGCTGATGCATGGCAGTTTGAACGATCTGAGGCGATTAATCTGAGGAATCATCCCATTTGAACAGGACAGAGATCGGCGCTGATGCGCGGAGGCCTTTGAACACTCCGAGGCCATTAATCTGAGGAATCATCCTTTTTGAGCAAAACAGAGATCATCCCTGATGCGCGGCAGCGCTTGAACACACTGAGGCGATTAAACTGTGGAAGCGTCCTTTTCGAACAGGGCACAGATCGGTGCTGATGCGCGGCAGCGCTTGAACATTCTGAGGGGAATGAACTGAGGATGAGTACCTTTTGAAAAAGGCAGAGATCGACGATGAAGCGCGGCAGGGTTTACACACTGTGAGGTGATTAAACTGAGGAAGCGTCCCTTTTGAACAGCTTGGTGCTGAGGCGCAGCAGCATTTGAACACCTAGGTGATTAAACGGAAGACTATTCCCATTGAACAGGATAGAGAACGGTGCTTATGCCCGGCAGCGTTTGAACACTCTGAGGCTAATGAACTGAGGATGAATACCTTTTGAAAAAGGCAGAGATCGGAGATGAAGGCCGGCAGGGTTTGCACACTGTGAAACGATTAAACTGAGGAAGCGTCCCTTTTGAACAGATCGGCGCTAAAATGCGGCAGCGTTTGACCACCTAAGCGATTAAACGGAAAAAGCCTCGTTTCGAACAGGATAGAGATTGGCGCTGAAGCGCGGCAGCATTTGAACACACTGGGGTGATTAATTTGAGGAAGCGTCCCTTTCGGACAGGGCAGAGATCGCGCACGGCAGCGTTTGAACAGTCTGAGGGATTAACCTGAGGAAGCGTCCCAATTGAACAAGGCAGAAATCGGCGCTGAAGCACAGCCGCGTTTTACCACTCTGAGGCGATTAAACTGAGGAATCATCTCATTTGAACAGGACAGAGATCAGCGCTGATGTGCGGCAGCGTTTGAATACTGTGAGGCCATTAGTCTGAGGAATCATACGTTTTGAGCAGGACAGAGATCGGCGCTGATGCGCGGCAGCGCTTAAACACACTGAGGCGATTAAACTGAGGAAGCATCCCTTTTGAAAAAGGCAGAGATCGGCGATGTAGCGCGGCAGGGTTTGCACACTGTGAAACGATTAAACTGAGGAAGCGTCCATTTTGAACAGATCGGCGCTGACAGGCGGCAGCGATTGAACACCTAGGTGATTAAACGGAAGAAGCCTCCTTTTCGAGCAGGATAGAGATCGGCGCTGAAGCGCGGCAGCGTTTGAACACACTGGCGTGATTAATTTGAGGAAGCGTCCCTTTTGGACAGGGCAGAGATCGCGCTGAAATGCGGCAGCGTTTGAACAGTCTGAGGCATTAGCCTGAGGAAGTGTCTGTTTTGAACAAGGCGGAATTCGGTGCTGAAGCGCGGCAGGGTTTAAACACTCTGAGGCGATTAAACTAAGGAAGCGTCCCTATGGAACAGGGCAGAAATCAGGGCTGAAGCCCAGCAGGGTTTACACACTGTAAAGCGATTAATCTGAGGAATCATCCCATTTGAAGAGGACAGAGATCGGCGCTGATGTGCGGCAGCGCTTGATCACTCTGAGGCAATTAATCTGAGGAATCATCTCGTTTGGACAGTACAGAGATCGGCGCTCACGCGCGGCAGCGCTATTACACACTGAGGCGATTAAACTGTGCAGATGTCCCTTTCCACCAGGGCAGACATCGGCGCTGATGCGCCGCAGCGTTTGAACACTCTGAGGCGATTAATCTGAGGAATCATCTCATTTGAACAGGACAGAGATCGGCGCTGATGCGCGGCAGCGTTTGAACACACTGAGGCAAATACACTGACAATGCATACCTTTTGAGCAGGACAGAGATCGGCGCTGATGCGCGGCAGCCCTTGAACACACTGAGGCTATTAAACTGAAGAAGCGTCCCTTTCGACCAGGGCAGAGATCGGCCCTGTAGCGCGGTAGTATTTGAACACTCTTAGGGGATTAAACTGAAAAAGCGTCTCTTTTGAAGAAGGCAGAGATCGGCGCTGAAGCGCGGCTGCGATTGAACACTCTTAGGCGATTAAACTGAGGAAGCGTCCCATTTGAACAGGGCAGAAATCGGTGCTGAAGCGGCAGCGTTTGAACACACTGTGGTGATTAAACTAAGGAAGCTTCCCTTTCGACCAGGGCAGAGATCGGCGCTGATACGCTGTAGCGATTGATCACCCTGAGGCGGTTAAACTGAGGAAGCGTCCCTTTTGAATAGGGCAGAATTCGGCGCTGAAATTTATTGGAAGTGGGATTCAAAATATATTGCAAGTGGGATGGCATTCGATTACCCTAATTAAATACATTGGAAGTGGGAATCAAAATAAATTGCAAGTTGATTGACATTCTATATCATTAAAAATATTGCATTTAGGATTCAACATATATTGCAAGTGGGATGGCATTCGATTGCTTTAATTAATTATTTTGCAAGTGGTATTCAAAATATATATCAAGTGGGACGGCATTCGATTACGTTAATTAAATATATTAGAAGTGGGATTCAAAGTAAATTGCAAGTTGAATGACATTCTATATCATTAAAAATATTGCAATTTGGATTCAAAACACATTGAAGGAGGGATGGCATTCGATTACCTTATTTAAATATTGGAATTGGGAATCAAAATAAATTGCAAGTTGGTTGACATTCTATATCATTAAAATTATTGCAATTAGGATTCAACCTATATTGAGTTAAGGAGGCCAAGACCTAGAGGGGAACGCACATTTGGAGATTCTAGCTCACTCCAAAGCTGAGATCTGACGATCCCATTTCCAATGTAATGCAATGGTAAAAAATATGCTGGTTTTGGACACTGCAATTTAGACAATTAAACCCTTGGTAGTGATTGAGAGAGACACTTTTCAGGCAGTCCACCTGTCCCTTAACCACTACCAAGGGTTTAACTGTCTAAATTGCAGTGTCCAAAAACAGTATATTTTTTACCCATCTAATATTTTGGAGATGGCATCCCATTTCCAATATATTGCAATGGTAAAAAATATACTGGTTTTGGACACTGCAATTTAGACAATTAAACCCTCGGTAGTGATTGAGAGAGACATTTTTCAGGCAGTGCACCTGTCCTTTAACCACTACCAAGGTTTTAACTATCCAAATTGCATTGTCCAAAACCAGTATATTTGTTATCCATGTAATATATTGGAGATGGGATCTCTTGCCCAACTTATTAAACAGGCAAAAAATGTACTGGTTTTGGACAGGCATTTTATACTGGTTTTAGACGAATATTTGCTAGTGGGACCCATGTAGTATGTCAAATAGGCATAAAATTGTCAGAGTCTGAGTGTCCAAAACCAGTATATTTTTTAACCTTATAATATATTGTAGATGGGATCCCTTGCCCAACTTATTGAACAGGCCAAAAATATACTGAATATTAAAAATACCAGAATATTATAGTGGGACACATGTAGTATGTCATATATCTGTGGGCAGAGAAAAGTCATCCCCTTTGGAATATATATTCATCCCAATTACAATATATGGAATACCTTTGTGGGGTCCCATTAGCACCGAACGGTAGTGAAGGCCCAAATGCTTATTTTTCACACTTCCCATGGGTCTACCAGCACGAAACACATATCACTGGATTCGGCCTGATGAGTAGATGCTGTGTGACACCAGAAACATGAGCTAATTCCTTCCAAAATGGCGGAAAATCGCGCCGTTTTCGACTTGATTATTGACAAAATCAACATGTTTCTTGGGCACATTGGTGGACAATTTTCATATCCACAAATTCAGGAGGACTCCTAGATTATAATTCAATTGAGTCCCTGTGTTTGTCCATTCCCTCCCGCCGTTAGCAACGTTAGCAACCGATTGCTATCTACACTCGTTTTACATACTTCCCGGTGGTCTACACGCATGATACACATATCAGTGGATTCATCTCGATGAGTAGATGAGTAGCAACTTGAGCTAACTCCCCGGGAAATCGCGGAAAATCTTGCCGTTCTTAAAATGTTTAGCTACTAAATTTATATGTTTATTGGGCACTTGGGTGGACAGTTTTGGTATCGTTGCACTCGGGACGACGCCTAGATTGTAAGGCAAAAGAGTTCCCTTGTTCTACAAGTTCTGGAAGCAGTAGAAATGGTTCAAAGTCAGTCAAGAGATACACAAAAAAGGCGTTGAAAATGATCGCGTGAACCGAGAAGTTCCAGATTGTTCACACTGCTTCTAGAGGTGTCAACGGCCCACATACTTGAGTTTTGAGTCAATCGCATCTTTACAAGCAGTGTTATACCAAGCGTATAGGAATTTGAATGCGAATATATTGCAATTGGGACGTGTCCAAATGGGGTCTAGAAAGGTCTGACGAGTCCGAACGGTCGGCTACATTGTCGAATAGGCTCTAGATAAACTACTCACAATTTCGGAAAACCGTTCGGGATTCGACGTTTTTAGCGCGTATGCCTTTCTCAGAAATAATGAAAAGGCCTTACAAATTATCACAAGGGTCTAGAGCCTTGTGAATGAATGTCATCCCATTTCCAATATAATGAATGGATGAAAGATATGCAGGTTTTGGACGATTATTGTCATCCCACATGCAATATATTTTGAATTCCAATTCCAATATATTTAATGATATAGAATGTCATCCCACTTGCAATATATTTTGAATCCCACTTGCAATAAACTTAATGATATAGAATTCTATCCCGCTAGCAATATATCTTAAATCCCAATTGCAATATATTTAATCAAGGTTATCGAATGTCATCTCATTTGCAATATATTTTGAATCCCACTTGAAATATATTAAATGATATAGCATGTCATCCCACATGCAATTAATTTTGAATCAGACTTCCAATATATTTAATTAAGGTAATCGAAAGCCATCCCACTTGCAATATAATTTGGATTTAAATTGCAATATTTTTAATGATATAGAATGTCAATCAACTTGCAATTTACTTTGAACCCCACTTCCAATATATTTAATTAAGGTAATCGAATGCCATCCCACTTGCAATGTATTTTGAATCCTAATTGCAATATTTTTAATGATATAGAATGTCATTAAACTTGCAATTTACTTTGAATCCCACTTCCAATATATTTAATTAAGGGACTTGAATGCCATCCCCTTGCAAAATATTTTGAATTGCTCTTCCAATATATTTAATTTAGGTAATCAAATGCCATCCCACTTGCAATATATTTTGACTCATAATTTGCAATATTTTAAATGATATAGAATGTCATTCAAAATTGCAATTGATTGGGAATCCCACTGCCACTATATTTAATTAAGGAACTTGAATGCCATCCGCTTGCAAATATTTGAATCGCACTTCCAATAATTTAATTAACGTAATCGATGTCATCCCACTTGCAAAATATTTTGAATTCCACTTCCAATATATTATTAAAGTACACTCGAATCCATCCCTTGCAATATCTGTGAATCCTAATTGCACTATTTTAATGATATCGAATATTCAATCAACTTGCAATTTATTTTGATTCCCACTTCCAAATATAAATAAGGTAATCAAATGCCATCCCTCTTGCAATGTATGTTGAATCCTAATTGCAATATTTTTAATGATTTGATAGAATGTCAATCAACTTGCATTTTATTTGATCCCACTTCCTAATTATATTTTAATTAAAGTAATCGAATGCATCCCATTTGCAAATATTTTGATCGCCCTTCCACTATATTTAATCTACCGTAATCGATGGCCATCCCACTTGCAATTATTTGAATCCTATTGCAATATTTTATTGATATAGAATGTCTTCCGCTGCAATTAATTTTAATCCCACTCCAATTATTTAATGAAGGTTTAATAGAATGCCATCCAACTTGCCATATAGGTTGAATCCTAAATGCAATATTTTTAATGATATAGAATGTCAATCAACTTTGCATTTTATTTTGATTCCAATCTTTAATATATTTAAGTCACGTAATCGAATGCCATCAAAATTTGGCATTAAGGTGAATCCTAATGCATTATTTTTAATGATATAGAATGTCAATCAACTTGCCATTTCATTTTGATTCCACTTCAATATATTTAAGTTTAACGTAATTCGAATGCCATCCCACTTGCAAAATATTTTGAATCGCAATTCCAAATATATTAATTAACATAATCAAAGCTGGTCATCCACTGCAAAATCTTTGAATCGCACTTCCCAATATATTTAATTTAGGTAATAGATGCATCCCATTGCAATATATTTTAATCCTAATTGCCAATATTTATTGAGATAGAATGTCAATCAAACTGAAATTTATTTTGAATCTCACTTCCATATATTTAATTAAAGTTAAATAACCGAATGCCATTCCCACTTGCAATGTATTTGAATCCTAATTGCCAATCTTTTTTAAATGAATTTAGAATGTCAATCAAACTTGCAATTTATTTTGAATCCCATTCCAATGATTTAATTAAGTAATCGAATGCCATCCCACTTGCAATGTATTTTGAATCCTAATTGCAATATTTTTAATTAAGGTAATCGAATGCGATCCCAGTTGCAATATATTTAGAATCCTACTTCCAATATATTTAATTAAGGTCCTTGAATGCCATCCCGCTTACAATATTTTTTGAATCCCACTTCCAATATATTTAATTAACGTAATCCAATGCCATCCCACTTGCAAAATATTTTGAATCCCACTTCCAATATATTTAATTAACGTAATCGAATGCCATCCCACTTGCAATATATGTTGAATCCTAAATGCAATATTTTTAATGATATAGAATGTCAATCAACTTGCAATTTATTTTGAATCGCATTTCCAATGTATTTAATTAAGGTAATCGAATGCCATCCCACTGGCAATGTATTTTGAATCCTAATTGCAATATTTTTAATTAAGGTAATCGAATGCCATCCCAGTTGCAATATATTTAGAATCCTACTTCGAAAATATTTAATTAAGGTAATCGAATGCCATCCCACTTACAATATATTTTGAATCCCACTTCCAATATAATTCAGCGCCGATTTCTGCCCTGTTCAAAAGGGACGCTTCCTCAGTTTAATCGTTTCACAGTGTGCAACCCCTGCCGTGATTCATCGCCGATCTCTGCCTTTTTCAAAAGGTATTCATCCTCAGTTCATTCGCCTCAGAGTGTTCAATCGCTGTCGCGTATCAGCACCTCTGCCCTGGTCGAAAGGGACGCTTCCTCAGTTTAATCGCCTCAGTATGTTCAAGCGCTGCCGCGCATCAGCACCGATCTGTGCCCTGTTCGAAAGGGATGCTTCCTCAGTTTAATCGCCTCTGAGTGTTCAAAGGCTGCCGCTCATCAGCACCGATCTGTGCCCTGTTCCAAAGGGACATCTCTACAGTTTAATCGCCTCAGAGCGTTCAAACGCTGCCGCGCTTCAGCGCCTATGTCTGTCCTGTTCCAAAAGGACGCTTCCTCAGTTTAATCGCCTCAGTGTGTTCAAGCGCTGCCGCGCATCAGCGCCGATCTCTGTCCTGTTCAAAAAGGATTATTCCTTAGATTAATGGCCTCAGAGTGTTCATACGCTGCCGTGCATCAGCGCCGATGTCTGCCTTGATCGAAAGGGCAGCTTCTTCAGTTTAATGGCCTCAGTGTGTTCAAGCGCTGCCGCCCATCAGCGCCGATCTCTGTCCTGCTCAAAAGGTAGCATCCTCAGTGTAATGGCCTTAGAGTGTTCAACGCTGCCGCGCTTCAGCGCCGATTTCTGCCTTGTTCAAAAGGGACGCTTCCTCAGTATAATCACATCAGACTGCTCAACCGCTGCCGCGCTTCAGCGTGATGTCTGCCCTGTTCGAAAGGAACGCTTCAGCGCCGATCTGTTCAAAAGGGATGCTTCCTCAGTTAAATTGCCTCACAGTGTGTAAAGCCTGCGCTTCATCGTTGATCTTTGACTTTTTCAAAAGGTAAGCATCCTCAATTTTATGGCCTCAGAGTGTTCAAACGCTGCCGCGCATCAGCGCCGATCTGTGCCCTGTTCAAAAAGGATTATTCCTCAGATTAATCGCCTCAGAGTGTTCAAATGCTGCCAGTCATCAGCGCCTATGTCTGTCCTGTTCAAATGCACGATTCCTCAGATTAATGGCCTCAGATCGTTCAAACGCAGCCGCGCTTCAGTGCCGATCTCTATCCTGTTCGAATTGCCTAGGTGTTTAAATGCTGCCGCGCATCGGCGCCGATCTCTGCTTTCTTCAAAAGGGGCATTTTTCAGTTTAATCTCCTCAGAGTGGTCAAACGCGGCCGTGCATCATCGCCGATTTCCACCTTGTTCAAAAGGGAAACTTCCTCAGTTTCATCGCCGCAGTGTGTTCAAGGGCTGCCGCGCATCAGCGCCGATCTCTGTCCTGTTCAAAAGGGATGATTCCTCAGATTAACCGCCTCAGAGTGGTCAAAGGCGGCCGTGCTTCAGCGCCGATTTCCGCCTTGTTGAAAAGGGACGCTTCCTCAGTTTAATCGCCTCAGTGTGGTCAAGCCTCACAGTGTGTAAACCCTGCAAACCCTTCAGCCCCGATTTCTGCCCTGTTCAAAAAGGATGCTTCCTTAGTTTAATGGCTTCAGAGTGTTTAATCGCTGCCGCATTATAGCGCCGATGTCGGCCTTGTTCAAAACGGACGCTTCCTCAGGTTAATCGCCTCAGACTGCTCAAACGCTGCCGTGTTTCAGCGCGATCTCTGCCCTGTCCGAAAGGGACGCTTCCTCAAATTAATCACCCCAGTGTGTTCAAACGCTGCCGCGCTTCACCGCCGATCTCTATCCTGTTCGAAAAGGAGGCTTCTTCCGTTTAATCGCCTAGGTGTTCAATCGCTGCCGCACTTCAGCGCCGATCTGTTCAAAAGGGACACTTCCTCAGTTTAATCGTTTCACAGTGTGCAAACCCTGCCGCTCTTCATCGCCGATCTCTGCTTTTTCAAAAGGTATTCATCCTCAGTTCATTAGCCTCAGAGTGTTCAAGCGCTGCCGCGCATCAGCGCCGATCTCTGCCCTGTTTCAAAGGGAGGCTTCCACAGTTTAATCGCCTCAGAGTGTTCAAAGGCCGCCGCGCATCAGCGCCGATCTCTGTCCTCTTCAAAAGGGATGATTCCTCAGAATAACCGCCTCAGAGTGTTCAAACCCTGCCGCACATCAGCGCCGATGTCTGATTTGCTCAAAAGGGATGATTCCTCAGATTAACCGCCTCAGAGTATTCAAAGGCTGCCGCGCATCAGCGCCGATCACTGTCCTGTTCAAATGGGATGATTCCTCAGATTAATCGCCTCACAGTGTGTAAACCCTGCCGGGCTTCATCGCCGATCTCTGCCTTTTTCAAAAGGTATTCATCTTCAGTTCATTCGCCTCAGAGTGTTCAACGTTGCCGCGCATCAGCACCTGTGCCCTGTTCGAAAGGGACGCTTTTTCAGGTTAATCGCCTCAGACTGTTCCAACGCTGCCGCGCTTCAGCGCCGATTTCCGCCTTGTTCAAAAGGGACGCTTCCTCAGTTTATATTGCAAATGGGATGACATTCGACTACCTGAATAAATATATAGCAATTGGGATTTAAGCAATATTGCAAGTGGGATCACATACTATATCATTAAATATATTGCAATCGGGATTCAAACTATATTGCAAGTGGGGTGACATTCTATATCATTAAATATATTGCAATTCGGATTCAAACTATATTGCAAGTGGGATGACATTTATCGTTCAAAAAGCTGTAAATATTTCATCCATGCATTACATTGGAAATGGGATGGCTTTCATTAGATTGCAAGTGGGATTAATATGATTACAATATAGTGTTATTTGGATCAATAATATATTGCAATTGGAATGTGATTCTAATTGCATTACATATATTGCAAATGGGGTGACACTATGCACAATTTCATGACAATATATTGCAATTGGGCTTAATAATATATTGCAATTGGGATCAGTCAATTTATGACTATTTGACAAAA
>JAJAGP010006700.1:0-19118 GCA_025084515.1 Ancistrus triradiatus | reverse complement strand
ACTAAAGTCATGGAGTCATGGTCGAATAAAATGTGAATTATGCACATCGACATTAAGTGGCCCGGGTATGATGGGGCTGGAGCTGATGACGGAAGCAGCTTGAGTGGAGCTCCATCAGATGAACATCATGTGTGGGGCCGGAACTGCCGGAACACAGCTCGGAGAGAAAACAGAAAATGTAATTAGTTATTGATTAAGATTTGTCCTCTGAAACACTTGCATAAGACTGCATGTGTACATCGCCGTGCTCTCTTACAGCATCTGACAACAGCATTTTGACTTAGCGTGGCAGAGAAGCGTTTTTGCTGCTTTGAGCTGGTTGCATGAACCCTTAATCACCATAGTTGATTAACAGGTTCTAAACATTGAAAACAGTAAGACAATCTAATTACATTATTTCAAAACGAAAAAATACATTTTCACATTCTTACACCTTTCCATTTGAAGAACAACAGAAAAATGAAATACAAACATCTTGCATCACGTTCTTGCTCCGATCCAGAAAAGAATGACCATTTGTCTGAACAATTTACAAAAAACTGTTTGTGTGCATCACCATGTTGTCTTACATCATCTGAAAACAGCATTTTGACTTACCGTGGCAGAGAAGTTTTTACTGCGTTTTCACTGCATTTAGCTGTTTGCATGACTCTTGTCAACATATTTGCTTTAGAAGCTGAAAACATTAAATTCAGTAAGAAAATGTAACTACACTCTTTTAAGACGAAAAAATACATTTTCAAACTCTTACATCTTTACATATGAAGAAGAACAGATAAATGGGATACAAAAATCTTGCAGCACGTTGCACTGATCCAGATGAAAATGACCATTTGTCTGAACGACTTACACAAAACTGCATGTGTACATTGCCATGTTGTCTTACAGCATCTGAAAACAGCATTTTGATAGAGATACGTTTTCACTGCGTTGGCATTTTGGCAGAGATACGTTTTCACTGCGTTTCGACTGCTTTGAGCTTTTTGAATGAACCTTTAATCACCATAGTTCCTTAAGAGGCTGAAACATTGAACACAGCAAGTCAATGTAAAAACATTATTTCAAAATTACATTTTTTAAAGACGAAAAAATACATTTTCATCTTACACAAAACTGCATGTGTACATTGCCATGTTGTCGTACAGCATCTGAAAACAACATTTTGACGTACCGTGGCAGAGATACGTTTTCAATGCGTTTTGATTGCTTTGAGCTTTTTGAATGAACCCTTAATCACCATAGTTGCTTAAGAGGCTGAAACATTGAACACAATAAGAGAATGTAAAAACTTTATTTCAAAATTACATTTTTTTCAGACAAAAAAATACATTTTCGTCTTACACAAAACTGCATGTGTACATTGCCATGTTGTCGTACACCATCTGAAAACAGCATTTTGACGTAGCTTGGCAGAGAAGTGTTTGTGTTACTTTGAGCTGGTTGCATGAAATCTTAAGCCAGCCTCTGAAAACAATATTTTACCTTAGCGTTACAGAGAAGCGTTTTCACGTCGTCTTTACTGCTTTGACCTGTTTACATGAACCCTTAATCACTATAGTTGCTTAAGAAGCTGAAAACGTTGAATACAGTAAGACAATGTAAAAACACTATTTCAAAACGAAAAAATACATTTTCACACTCTTATACCTTTCCATGTGAAGAAGAACAGAAAAATGAAATACAAACATCTTGCATCACGTTCTTGCTCCGATCCAGAAGAGAATGACCATTTGTCTGAACGAATTACAAAAAAACTGTTTGTGTACATCACCATGTTGTCTTACAGCATCTGAAAACAGCGTTTTGACGTACCGTGGCAGATGAGCGTTTTCACTGCGTTTTTACTGCTTTGAGCTCTTTGCATGAACTCTTATCACCGTAGTTGCTTAAGAAGATGAAAACTTTGAATACAGTAAGAAAATGTAACTACACTCTTTTAAGACGAAACATTACATTTTCGTCTCACACAAAACTGCATGTGCACATTGACAGCATCTGAAAACAGCATTTTGACGTAGCGTGGCAGAGAAGAGTTTATACTGAGTTTTCACTTTTTTGAGCTCTTTGCATGAACTCTTATCACCATATTTGCTTTAGAAGCTGAAAACATTGAATGTAGTAAGAAAATGTAACTACACTTTTTGCTTAAGATATATATATATATATATATATATATATATATATTGCACATTGAATAGAAATGAATGGCTGTGGAGTTTCATACCCTTGCAACTAAGCTCACGTCATTTTCATTCCCAGTTCATGTCCATACCAGTGAAATGGACACTATAGACCTTTGTGTGTTTGGTGATTTGAATGTTATCTCTCCTGATGTTGACAAGAAATTTCTTTCTGATCTCCTCGTCCAGCGAAAACGAATGCAAACTCACAAGAGAGTTATACCTTGCTGACAACGGGACAGAACAATGTTCTGATGCCTCTCATTCTTGTTTTTGAAATCACAAAACGTTCTTACTCATTATGCGAATGTAAATCTCTGTATTCCCAGCACTTCGGAACTTTCTTTACAGTCGCCTAAGCTGACCGGAAGCTGGAATGCCGATATAAAGACTAACGGAAACGCATCACAGTCCTATCGTGCATAGAGCCAATAGGACATCGGCAGGAAAGAGTAATATAGAGTAAAACTATAAAATGTAGTAAAGATGACCCTAGACGCATCATTAAAGCTAAAATGAAGGATAAATGGCTAAATCTACGTGCACAGAAGACTGGAAGACAGTTTTATAATATTAAAAGTACCATTGGAAAGGGCAATCATGTAACTCAGTCAGTTTTAGATCTATCGTTTTGTTGTTCAGCAGGCTTGGTCCCATGTGTACTCTGAGGTGACTCCCTGGCAAAACAATGACTACAGTCAGTTTTCGACTTACATACTAGATACACGTCTCAGGGGCACGCATCGCGTCTCTAAAGTCATACTGTTATTGTGTGACGAAATGAAATTATAAGAGTATTTTAGGCGAGAATGTAGTTGTTTAAAATTCAACTAAGCGGTCACTTTATCAGTCAAGAGAAAGCTTACATAAAAAACTCTTCAGACGATTTCTGAGATGTCACGTAAAGTTATTAAAATTATTAAACTGCCGTAATTCAGTCAATTTTTGAGCTATAAACACGAAACTCGGCATGTTCGGACCTGGGCTCACCGAGACCCGTCTTGTCAAATTTCAGACAAATTGCACTCTTTGATCACTTTATTTCACTCTTTATATATTACTCCATTCATTCAATAAGGGAGAGGCTAGAGTGCACTACTCTAGCTTTCAGTGAAAATCGATTAATTCACTTTTTCACTGAATAAACTTGTCTAAAATCCTGATACCGTCACCTAGAAACTTCATTTAAACTGCAGATGGTAGAAATACTTCCCCTTCATAAATCATCAAAATATTTCATCGATAAACAAATAATTTTTTAAGTGATGACGGTTTGTTCGGGACTAGGTACTAAAAGTTCCTCCATAGAGATCCATGTTAATTTTCAAAACTCCAATTAGGCTTTTTCCAAAGTGTCATGTGTTTTTAACCTGTCATAACTTTAAGGTTTTTTCATCAATCCACACAATTTTACATCATAACAATCAGCAAGGGGTCCTCTCTCACATAAACTTTTCAGATAATTGATTGGTTAAATATTTTTGGAGTTATGACCATTTGATTGAGAGATCCAAAATTGCTTGAAACTGACATTTTAGAGATTTACATTTACTTTTTCACAGAACAAACTTCTCTAAAATCCTTTATACTTTCATGTAGAAACTTCATTTAAATGGTAGAGATACTTCCCCTTAATGAGACACCAAAATATCTTGTCATTCAACAAATTATTTTTCGAGTTGATGATTTGTTTGGGACTAGGTACTGATAAGGCTGTCATTCACCACCATAATAATTTCCTCAATTCCGATTTGGCTTTTTCTAAATTTTTCATGTGTTTTTAACTTGTCATAACTCTGACACTTTCTCATTAATCCACACTTTTTTTATCATAGCGATCAGCAAGGGGTCCTCTCCCACACAAGCTTTTCGCCCTACAGCCATGAAAATCAACAGACTCATCCCAGGTACACTGAGACACTGCACTTGATGCCATTGGGGCCCCTGCAGTCCCTGACAGGGCACATAGGCCCCTGTCAGGTTAATGAAAGTATTTAAGTCAGTTTTCAACCTATAGCCCCAAAAATAGGTCGGATTGGTTTCGGATACACCCTGAGGTAACAAGTGATGAACATGTCACTTGAGGTTCTGAGGTGACCTGTAATGCCATTGGGACCCTTGAGGTGCCCGACTGGGAACAGGGGCCTAAAAGTTCATTGACCATAAATCAGTTAATTTTTGATGTACAGATACGGAATTAAACGTGCTTGGTTCTTTGTGCAAGCTGAGCTGACATGTGATGCCTTTGGGTCCCTTGAGGTCCCCGACTGGGCACTGGGGCCCCTGCCAAGGTCATCAAACATAACTCAAGTAGTGTTTGACCTACGGCCATGAAATTCGGAAAACTTGACTGGTCACTGGGGCCTCTGGAACGTCATTGAATCATTGAACTCAGTCAGTTTTAGACGTACCGTTTTGTAGTTCAGCAGGCTTGGTCCTGCGTGTACCCTGAGGTGACACCCTGCCAAAACAATAACTACAGTCGGTTTTCGACCTACATACTTGGTCGCAGGGGCACGCACCAACGCAACACATTCGCAGTTTCTGCAGGAACAGCACTTTCTAGTTTATTCTATTCTACAATATCTCATGAGTGTCCACACCGAGTTTGAAGCAGATGCATGCATATAGACATGAGCTTATATCTTAATTAGATCTAGTTATACATCATTCATTCCAACTTGTTCTTTTCTAGAATATCTGCTGAATGGCCACATCAAGTTTAAAGCAGCTCTATCGTGGAAATTGAGTTATAACCTCTTTAATTGATGATATTATTATCAATGCATGCATGTAGATGTTTCATTTTGTCTAAGTGTGACTTAAATAATTCAAGGAAAATATTAAATAAAGCATTTACGTATGGCAAACTATACATGTCATATTTTAGTCAACTGAATCTAGTGTAGATTGTCGACTATAATCTTATTATAATTAGTCGACTAAAACTAGAATAAAACTAAAAACAATTCAGATTACTAAATTATGAATAAAACTAAATTATATTTTAGTAAAAAAACTATGACTAAAACTAACACTGCACTGCACTCCACTCTGTACTAACCGACCTGGATAATCACAACATATTATTTAACACTGTGATCCCCTCGAGGCTGATCTCCGAGCTCAGCCAGCTTGGTATAACCACATCCTTCTGCAACTGAACTGGACTTTCTGACCAATGGACCGCAGTGTGTTAGGCTGGGTAACCTCAGCTCTTCCACCATCACGGTGAACACTGGCATGCCACAGGGCTGCGTGCTGAGCCCACTTCTGTACTCCCTGTTCACCAATGATTACGTTCCTGTTTATGACTCCAACACAATAATCAAGTTCACCGGTGACCGTGGTGGTAGGTCTGATCAGAGATGACGATGAGATGGCCTACAAGAGGAGGTTCATTACTTAGCTGTGTGGTGTGCCAACAGTAACCTTAATAACCAGTGCTTTACACCCTCAATACCAAAGAAACCATTGTCGACTTCAGACGGACAAAGTGTTTTTCACACTTCAATGGTGATGCCGTAGAGCGAGTGTCAAGTTTCAAGTTCCTTGTCCACCACTTTTCCAATTATCTCAGCTGGTCCCTTAACTCCTCTATCCTGGCTAAAAAGTCACAACAGCTCTTTTACTTTCTAAGGATGCTTAAGAAAGCTCACCTGGCTTGAAAGCTTGAAAGGCTGGCCTGGGTTTCTGTCATCTATAACCCAGATGGTGCATACATGCTTAGACTAGGGACAGAGCTGGGGGTTCACTGTCAAAGAGTTTTTTGGTGATCTGGGATGTTGGGTTCCTGTCTTCCCCATTTAGCTATGCTGTTATAGATAGTGCTGCTGGAGACTCATGCTACACTTGCACAAATGTATTCTAGCCATAGACTCCCTAAGTACACATTCTGTTGTCTTTCTTAGCTGTTCTTCCAGCAACAGCTTTAGTCCTAGCTATAAGCTGTTCTTCTGGCACTAGTTCCAGCTCTTTTAGGGTGTATTCACACTAGGCAATCTGCACCTTGCCCAGGCATGTTTAATCCACAAAATACGGTTCTTTGACTGGTGTAATGGTACGCAGGTAGTGCCTGAGCTCAGCTGCCTCCATAGAACTCTTCTTATACTTGCAGCATGATGAACCAAAAACTGCTGCTTAGAATGATCAATAAATCTATTATAAAGCATGGGGCAGCATCGTGGCTTGGTGGAGAGCACTGTCGCCTCACAGCGAGAAGGTCCTGGGTTTGATCCCAGGCAGTGATCTGGGTCCTTCCTGAATGGAGTTTGCATGTCTGTATGTGTCTGTATGGGTTTACTTCGGGTGCTCTGGTTTCCTCCCACAGTCCAGCGACATGCTTTAGGGTAACTGATTATGCTAAAGTGGCCCGAGTGTGCGTATATGAGTGTGCAAGTCCCAGATCATTTAAGTGCAGTAAAAGCGCAGGTCAGTGAGGGTGGGGAGGGGACAATCGTGCTCTGGCACAGTACAAGGCAACCAGGCATAGTACGACTACGCCCCTACCTTTTACCTAGACCACATCAAAGACCATAATTCCCCTCCCATCCTCCTGCTGACTGAGGATCCAATGTCACTTGAAGTAATGTCTAGATGACATGAACCTTCAGTGACTGCAGTAGTATTTTATGCATGATGTAATATTTTTAAGTAATACCCAGAAATTCTTTCATATTCTATATTTCATTATTTCATTTATTATGTATACTATTTTACTATATTACTTAATTTCTTTACTAAATTATCTATGTTTGTAAGATAGCCTTTACTGTCATTACACAAAAAATGTAATTATACTCTCCATAGTATTGTATTCTGTTTTATTATACTGCATTTTAAATATAAAATTTTCCATTTGATTATATTCTCTTTTAATATTTCTATTCAGCTTCTTTGCATTTAAGTTATTGTTATAAATGAATTATTTAGGTACAGTCGTGCTTGAAAGTTTGTGAACCCTTTAGACTTTTCTATATTTCTGCATAAATATGACCTAAAACTTCATCAGATGTTCACACAAGTCCTAAGAATAGATAAAGAGAACCCCTGTTAACCAAATGAAACTGAAATAATTGGCCATTTATTTATTTAGGAAAATGATTCAATATGACATATTAGTAAGTGGCAAAAGTATGTGAACCTTTGCTTTCATTATCTGGTATGACCCCCCCAACTCAACTCTGGGATGTTGGTGGGTTTCTTCACATTAGCTGCTCGCTTTAGGTCCTTCCACAACATTTCGATTGGATTAAGGTCAGAACTTTGACTTGGCCATTCCAAAACATTAACTTTATTCTTCTTTAACCATTCTTTGGTAGAATGACTTGTGCGTGTAGGGTCATTGTCTTACTGCATGACCCACCTTCTCTTGAGATTCAGTTCATGGACAGATTTCCTGACATTTTCCTTTAGAATTAAAATCTGATATTGGTTTAGGTCATAATTATGCAGAAATATAAAACATTGTAAAGGGTTCACAAACTTTCAAGCGCCACTGTAATTTAATGAATTCATATATACATATACACACACACACACACACACACCAACACACACACACACAACACACACCCACACACATATATATATATATATATATATATATATATATATATTTGATATATATATATAGATATATATATAGATAGATATATATAGTAGATATATATATATAATATATATATATATATATTTACTATATATATATATATATAACATGTTGACTGCACATGTTTTTAGATTGGGTCAGGTTGGGATAGAAGTTGGGTTCAGTTTTGAAAGTTAGTCCTCCCAAGTTTTTAAACCTTATCACATTTAAGAAGATTTTCCTTGCCGCTAGGCTTGCTCGAGTGGAGAGTTGTAGGCCTAGATGTTTGTAAAGCTGCTTCAAAACAATGCTCTGTTGTAAAAAAGCACTAAATAAAATGAATATTGACTTTGACTTTTGAATGTTGCTAGTTTTTCCTCTTTACTCGGTCTTTTTTCAGTAAAACAGTAGTACTGATATTGCATAAACATACGAAATCCAGTCCTCCACTGACTATACAGCAACATATACATAGTAGATTGTTATATTTTATGATAGTTAACATGTGTGTACTTTGGATATTCTCTAACCTTTTTATTTCTGTGAAAAGTTTTTCAACAATTACCGCTTACAGTGACCTGAAAATAGTGATAAGCATTGCACTCCTTTAGTTTTCAAGTCAGTGATTGTAATATTTGACTTGTATGCATTAGGCAATTTCAAAGAACAGGTGCTTATATGTATCTGATGTAATAGGTTTTGAAGACT
Organism: Ancistrus triradiatus; assembly: GCA_025084515.1. Taxonomy (NCBI): domain Eukaryota; kingdom Metazoa; phylum Chordata; class Actinopteri; order Siluriformes; family Loricariidae; genus Ancistrus; species Ancistrus triradiatus. The sequence continues at coordinate 10,640 of JAJAGP010006700.1, read as the reverse complement.
AGAACCTCTGATTTGATCACATATGACACAGAGATAAACTGTAATGTAGGCATGCTTAAAACAGAAACAGTAAAAAACAAAATGAGGAAAGCATAATTAATTTCATAATTGTCCAAAACAAAAATTCACAGTTAAAATACAGCAAACAATGACAAAGATTACAACTACACCATGTAACAATTTTCAAAAAAACATTTTTGTTTCCCAGTTAAGTGTGTTTTCCTGATTTTTTGACACCCTAAATGAATAGAAAAAAGTTATTATTCCCTGTAAAAACTTTGCTTTTGTGGTCAGCACAATATTTTTTAAATTGATCTATTTTTAAAGGATAATCGCCATATTTCAAGGAATACTTAAGAAGCTTCGGGAATTGTGAGAACTATCAAGAAGTTTCTAGAACTGTCCAGAATTATCTAGAACTTTCTGGGACTGTACAGAATTGTAGGTAGCTTTAATAACTACAGTTATATAGGGCCACTATAGCCCTTCCTGAGAGACGGAGAGACATGATCTAATTGATTGGGATTGCATAGTAAGTGGGGCAACAGCCATCACAGACAAAGGGGAATTGACCTAGACAGACAGTTGTGAATTCATTCTCTTCAGATTCTGATAACGACAGTATTCACACTTTCACCCCCACACCCATTACAGGAGGAGCTTAGGAAGGACCACTACTTTCAAATGTATATATTGTGTGTTGCTCTGCTACCGGGTGATCAGTCTTGCTCTGCTGAATCCTCAGTACACTCTTGTACTTTGATACTGCATGGAATAAAGATTGACCATTTTTATCGAGTTTGGAGAGACATCCTTTTTCCTTACAGTACACAGCAACTTAGTCAATTTAGATGGCATCAAGAGGTTGCATACATCCAGCAGACGCATTTTGCTATGTATGTGGCCATTTTATAAAGACAAGAGCGAAAAAGTACTCTCTGGAAGAATCTGCTAAGATGTGTGAGGCCTACAAAGCATACTTCGGCATGCCTGTTGGTTTCTATAATAAAAATTCATAATTTTCGTTGCCGTGGTCACAAAAGCGAAGTTTATGATGAATGTAAGCAATTTTTAATTTGTTTTAGACATAAGCAATTGGAATATAACATTAAAAAGCTGGGAACAAAACTTGTGTTACATAGTGTTATGTATGTGGCTATCAAAAGTGGCATTTTTTACTTTGTAATAATAAATGACAGCACATTGCTGATTCACTATACTGTAATATATATTGCTATAGTAAGCACAAAGTTTATGCATTTATATGGAGTATAGAATGATACAATACAGTATGTGTGGTATTCCTTATGGATAAAGTATGCTATGCGTATCTAACTGTATTTAAAAGTAAGGATTTGCACCAGTCCAAAATGCAAAACTGGTCCCTTCAGGTTGGCTAAGGAATCAGGAGAAGAGTAGAAGCAGCCTTGGTGATGGTCTGAATGTAGTCTTTGTAGTCACTGTCCCCATAGGTAACCAGTAGGTAGTTAACAATTCCCACAAGACACATGAGTGACAGAAATGAGAGGATCCGCTTACCAAACAGGAAACCAGGCGTGCTGTAGCAACAATAAAGAGTACATATGCCTTAAACACACATTGAGTTAAGATTTGCTCATTTGAAAAGAAGATGGCAGAGGACAGTATTAGGACATCACTGAGAGTAATGTTGCAAGGTGTGTCAACACAAATCTGCTTTTTATTCCACAGTGCAACCTCACATTTTCCTAGTCCGGTACCTGTCCCCAGGGAACACTGGACACAGGCATAAGCACAGGACTGGGAAGTCATCATTTTTGCAGTGCTGGGGAACCTCCCTCAAACAGAGACATGTCACCAAACCTGGCAGGAAGGCACCACCAGGACCCTAACCCAGATCTCTGTGGTGGTGGGTTAGTGTTTTAGACTGCTGCACCACCCGGGTGCCTGCCTGTTCTTTTCTAAATGGTAATAAACAGTCACACCCTTGTATTCTATTTGTAGATGTCAACAGTTGTGTATATTCAGACAAAAATTTACAGGCTTTATTACCTCTGAGATGTCTGTCCCAAGTACCCAGCAAAGTACTTCTGTCTTGCCACAAGATATACAATTCCAGCAAAAGCTGCTGGTACTGGTGGAAGAATGTATGATCAGGTTAGTAATTAATTTTTATTTAGAGGTTTTACATTTACAACTCACCTCCCATGTTGACCAACCATGTGTAACAACCAAAAGGACCACAAAAATACAGAACTACACTGACCACTTGAAATCTTCACTTACAGTTGTAATAGTAAATTGCACTGTTTCTCCTTAGGTATTTACCATTTGATCAGTTCTCACTGATAATATGTCACTTGAACATTTCAGTTTGCACTTACTGCTTAACATCACTGTGTTTCTGCATTAAACATTTGATGTTACTTGCTATATTGTACTTCAGGTTCAATGCTAACTGCGTCTTATTGGCTTTGTATCCTGCATGTGGTGTGGCAATACCCTGCATCTCATACAAAGCCAATGGTAAATACTGACAGTGACAACAAAGTTGAACCTAATTTAATGTAATGAACATTACAGGCCCATATGATCTGCTTTGTAGGACTATATGAGCATATAATCCTAGCAAACACATAACAAGGAGGCCAGATGATTATTAAATCATTTCATCATATAGAGAAATCTTCTGATGAAAATTTGACATTGAAAACTAAATTAGCCCAGTTACCTTGGCTGATGCAAATACCAGCACACCACATGACTGCCAAGAATGTTGGGTAGGCATCCATACAGTTTCGACTGAGAAAGGGGAAAGAAGACTTAATTGAGAAAACGTTCTGATCACAGAAAGCACTGGTTTCTTCGATTGCTATAGCTTTAATTTGTATCAGCACTTTCAGTATTTACAGCACACTATTCTGTTTCAAGCTAAGTGCATATAAGAGAGCATGTTACAACAACTGAATAAATATTTTACTGATACAGTATGTCTTCAAAAGACCCAGGATTTCTTAAGAGTGCAGAGCTGTTGTTAACAGTATACATGCAGAACTTTACAGGATATGGAGAAACTCAGACTTCCTCTTGGCCAGCACACATCCGCAGTTTTAGTGATGTACTGGGTAAGTATAATAGAAAGCTACTGGGTGTGTTGCTTATAGAGTTATATATTAATCAGTAGTTCATAGAGTAATTATAAAATAATATGAAAAAGTCCCTTTTATCTGTATAACAGAGAAATCAATTACAATATCCAAACATCTAATAACCAGAGTCCTTGGTGTATTTTTTGAAGGAAGATCTGCTCTCACCAACCAAGTTGAGGCAAATTACATTTAAAGTTGATACTGAGATGGGAAACATGTTTTGCAAATAAGCTCTTTCAGAAACCAACCCATTCTCTGCTGTAAAATAAACGTCTATGTATTGAAACAAAAATCAAAAGCTAAACATTATTTAGTTGAAAGGTAAATGATTGTCCTCTAATCATACTCACTTAGCACAATACAGTCGTTCAAAGGCTGCTGTTTTGCTACTATGCACCTTACACTCCTTCTCAACTTTCTGAGCAAAAAATGCTTCAAAACATGAAAACACAAAAGAAAACCACATAGTTGATTAATACCACATTAGATAATGTAGTCTCTATTCTGTAAAGCTTCACATTGTTTTACACACAATTCTAAAGACAGTGATAAATTACTTACCATTCTGTATAATGCTCAGTAGGGTGACCAGTACCAGTAAAAATATATGTTCCATAACATTCTCGTCCATATTTCTTCAGTGTAAAATACAAATAGTATAAACAGAGCTCAACTCTCTGTAAGAATATGATCTCATGTGTGGCCGCTGATAGACAGGATATGGAGATAATATCAACCAGTGTATTGAGATAACATGACTCTTAGCAACTGTCACTGATGCATTTCCTGCATGGTGGGAGTGGGGGTGGGGGTAGTGGTGGAGCTTCTTCTTTCACTCATCTTTATCACAAATTTCTCCTTATTATATGCTTGTTAATCACAAAAAGGTAGCACTTTTGTGTGAAAGCACTCATTTCTGGGTGGTTTGATATCAAGGGCATGAAATAAAATAATTAAATGTACAGGCTACAGCACACAAGGAAGTTACATGTATTTGCATTTACCACTAACTGTGGTTACAAAAAGGGAAGCATATTTCAAATTTAAAAGACACACAAGTCCTGAGGTCATGATATAATTATGCATAAAATAGTATTTACAATATTTATAGAAATGTTTTAGAAACATTTTAGCTATGTCTGACAACAGATCTTAACCATTCAGATGCTACTAAATATTTAACTGATATATAGAATCTGCCCATATTGTATCTGTTGTGGTATCTTTTCTCTATATTGCTGTTATGTGAATGTCGTAAAGGTGGTTAAGATCAGTGTTATTTGTGCACATCTCAAAGTTAGCTTTTTAAACAAGATTACATGTATTATTATTATTATTATTATTATTATTATTAATTGTTCTTCGAAATATTTTTATTTAGTGTGTCACGCAGGCGACACACTAATTGTTCTTCGTATTATTAGGTTGGCTTGAAAAAGCCAACATATTGTTTCCGAAATCTTATTACATTTTATTAGGTTGGCTTGAAAAAGCCAACATACAGTTTTCCGAGATCTTATTAGGTTGGCTTAAAAATGCCAACATACTGTTTTCCCAGATCTTATTATTAGGTTGGCTTGAAAAAGCCAACATATTGATTTCCGAGATCTTATTATTATTATTTACTTGTGTGTTGCACAAAAAAACTGCCGGGGGTCCAAACTGCCATAACTCGGTCAATTTTGGATCTACAAACATGAAACTCGGCATGCTCGGACCTGGGTTCATCAAGAACCCTCAGGTCAACTTTCGCACAGATTTCACTCTTTGAACACTTTCTATCACTCTTTAAATATCACTCCATTCATTCTCTATGACAGAACTTAGAGACTTCGATTAATTCCTTTTTTTACTGAACAAACGTGTCTAACACCCTGATACTTTCAACTTGAAACTCCATTAAACTGCAAATGGTAGAGATACTTCCCCTTCATAACTCATCAAAAGATGGCATCGCTAAACAAACTACTTTTCGAGTTATGACGATTTGTTCGACACTAGGGACTGAAACTTCCCTCATTCACAGCCATGTTAAATTTGGGAACAGCGAGGCGCCATTTTTCAAAGTTTCATTTGTGTTTAACCTGTCATAACTTTGAGCCTTTTTCGTCAATCCACATCATCTTATATAGTAGCGATCTGCAAGGGGTCCTCTCTCACACAAACTTTTCAGATAATTGATTGGTTACATATTTTTTGAGTTATGACCATTTGTTTGAGAGGTGCAAAATCGCTTGAAAGTCACTCTCAACGCTCTTTCTGTCACTGTTTTCGCGGAACAAACGTGTGTAAAATCATTATACTTTCACCTGGAAAATCCATTTAAATTTCAAATGGTAGACATAGTTCCCCTTCATGACACCTCCAAATATCTTGTCGTTCAACAAATTACTTCTCCAGTTATGAGCGTATTGTTTGACACCTCTGAAATGAGAGGCAGACCAGCGAGTGCTCCTTTCAGTTCGATTCAAACACACACGCAGGCCACGCCCACACACGGAGAGCACATCGCAATGAAAAACGGATTCTTTGAAGTTAGATTTGCATGAATATGTTTAATACGAAGGCTTGATCATTACTGTAAAATATTGTAATTAATTAAACAGTACAAACCTTTAAGTCGGGATAAACATCACTTGTAATCCACACGAGCACAGAGTAAAACATGGCCGTCACAGCCGGAAACGCTCAATTCACTACACACTAGCTCCCTTCTACACTCTTAAAGGGCCAGACAGCTCTTATGTAAATCGTATTTACAATTACTTTCATCTAGAAACTCCATTTAAACTTCAAATGGTAGAGATACTTCCCCTTAATGACACATCAAAGTATCTCATTGTTCAACAAATTATTTTTCGAGTTATGACGGTTTGTTCGGGACTAGGTATTGATTTTCCTCCCATTGACCCCCATTATAATTGCTTCAACTCTAATTTGTCTTTTTCTAAATGTTCATATGTTTTTAACTTGTCATAACTCTGACAATTTCTCATCAATCCACACAGTTTTTTGTCATAGCGATCAGCAAGGGGTCCTCTCCCACACAAGCTTTATAGAAAAGCGATCGGTTAATTATTTTTAGAGTTATGACCGTTTGTTTCAGAGGTCTGAAACTGAGATTATACATGAAACATATGGCTGTGTAGATTTGAAATGTAACTGTCATTGTCTGTCCCTCTGTCTCTCTCACTCACACACGCACATGCAGGCCACGCCCACACACAGAGCAGCTGTCAATCACACAGAATGGCTTGGATCAGCTCTTCTGACACTATGAGAGACATTGTTTGCATAGTAACACAGAGGGCACAGAAGTACCTGGCAGGACAGTTTTCGCCCTACAGCCATGAAATTTGGCAGACTTGGTCCCGGGTGCAATCTGAGGTGACGTGATGCCCATGGGGTCCATGAGGACCCCGACTGGGCACTGGGACCCCTGGCGGGCCAATGACTGTAACTCAGTCAGTTATTGACCTATGGCCACATCATTCAGCAGGCTTGGTCCTGGGTGCAATCTGAAATGACGTGTGACGCCCATAAGGCCCCAGAGAACCCCGGCTGGGCAATGGGTCCCCTGGCGGGCCTATGACCGTAACTCGGTCAGTATTCGACCTACGGCCACAAAATTTGGCAGGCTTGGTCCCAGGTGAAATCTGAGGTGAAATGTGATGCCCATGGGGCCCTGTGGACCCCGGCTGGGCACTGGGGCCGCTGGCGGGCCAGTGAACGTAACTCAGTAGGTTTTCAACCTACGGCCACAAAATTTGGCAGGCTTGGTCCAGTGTGAAATCTGAGGTGACATGTGATGCCCATGGGGCCCTGTGGGAAAATGACTAACTCAGTCAGTTATTGATTTATGACCACGAAATTCGTCAGGCTTGATCCTGGGTGCAATCTGAGGTGACATGTGATGCCCATGGGACCCCTGTGAACCCCGACTGGGTACTGGGGCCTTTTGCGGGCCAATGACCGCAACTCAGTCAGTTTTAGACCTATTGCCACAAAATTCAGCAGGCTTGGTCCCAGGTGCAATCTGAGGTGACATGTGATGCCCAAAAGGCCCCAGAGAACCCCGGCTGGGCACTGGGGCCAATGCGAGACAATGACCGTAACTCAGACAATTATTGACTTATGGCCACAACATTCAGCAGGCTTAGTCCTGGGTGCAATCTGAGGTGACGTGTGATGCCCATAAGGCCCCAGAGAACCCCGAATGGGCAGTAGGGCCCCTGGCAGCCAATGACCGTAACTCAGTCAATTATTGACTTATGGCCACAACATTGAGCAGGCTTAGTCCTGGGTGCAATCTGAGGTGACGTGTGACGCCCATAAGGCACCAGAGAACCCCGAATGGGCAGTGGGGCCCCTGGCGGACCAATGACCTTAACTCAGTCAGTTTTCAATCTACGACCACAAAATTCAGCAGACTTGGTCCCGGGTGCTATCTGAGGTGACATGTGATGCCCATGGGGCCCATGTGGACCCCGGCTGGAGACTGGGGCCCCTGGCAGGCCAATGAATGTAACTCAGTCGGTTTTCAACCTACGGCCACAAAATTTGGCAGGCTTGGTACCGGGTGAAATCTGAGGTGACATGTGATGCCCATGAGGCCCCGGTGGACCCCGGCTGGGCACTGGGGCCCCTAGCAAGCCAATGACTGTAACCCAGTCAGTTTTCGACCTAAGGCCACGAAATTTGGCAGGCTTGGTCCCAGGTGCAATCTCAGGTAACATGTCATACCCTGAGGTGACTACAATGACTACAGTCAGCTTTTGATCTACATACTCGGTCCCTGATGCACAAGGCCGGGGGCATGCACCGCCGCAACACACTCGCAGTTTCTGCAGGAACTGCACTTTCTAGTTAGTGTGTCGCGCAAGCGACACACTAATTGTTCTTCGTATTATTATTAGTGTGTCGCGCAAGCGAAACACTAATTGTTCTTCCAAATATTATTAGTGTCGCGCAAGCGACACACTAATTGTTCTTCGTATTATTATTAGTGTGTCGCGCAAGCGACACACTAATTGTTCTTCCTATTATTATTATCATTAGTGTGTCGCGCAAGCGACACACTAATTGTTCTTGCAAATATTATTTTTATTATTATTATTATTATTATTATTTCAACAAATTTTCGCTGCATTGGCACGCTACACTCGCATTTGTGCGAAAAAACGTCCCATTCACTTGAATAGGATTTTTTTTTAACTGCCATAACTCGGTCAATTTTTGAGCTACAAACAACCAAACACGGCATGATCGAACCTGGTTTCTCCGAGACCCATCATCTCAAGTTTCGGACAGATATCACTCTTTGATCACTTTCTATCACTCTTTAAAAATCACTCCATTCATTGAACAGGGCAGAAGCTAGTGTGCGCACTAGATTTCAGGGAAAATCGATTAATTCACTTTTTCACTGAACAAACTTCTCTAAAATCCTGATACTTTCACCTAGAAACTCCATTTAAACTGCAAATGGTAGAGATACTTCCCCTTCATAAGTCATCAAAAGATGGCATCGCTAAACAGACTACTTTTCGAGTTATGACGATTTGTTCGAAACTAAAGACTGAAACTTCCCTCATTCACAGCCATGTTAAATTTGGGAACAGCGAGGCGCCATTTTTCAGAGTTTCATTTGTGTTTAACCTGTCATAACTTTGAGCCTTTTTCGTCAATCCACATCATCTTATATAGTAGCGATCTGCAAGGGGTCCTCTCTCACACAAACTTTTCAGATAATTGATTGGTTACATATTTTTTGAGTTATGACCATTTGTTTGAGAGGTGCAAAATCGCTTGAAAGTCACTCTCAACGCTCTTTCTTTCACTGTTATCGCGAAACAAACGTGTGTAAAATCATTATACTTTCACCTAGAAACTCCCATTTAAATTTCAAATGGTAGAATGACTTCCCCTTCATGACACCTCCAAATATCTCGTCCTTCAACAAATTACTTCTCCAGTTATGAGCGTTTGTTTGACACCTCAGAAATGAAAGAGGCAGACCAGAGACGAGGCTCTGTTCAGTTCGATTCAAACACACACGCAGGCCACGCCCACACACGGAGAGCACATCGCGATGAAAAACGATTCTTTGAAGTTAGATTTGCATGAATATGTTTAATACGAAGGCTTCATCATTACTGTAACATATTGTAATTAATTAAACTGTCCAAACCTTTAAGTCGGGATAAACATCACTTGTGATCCACACCAGCACAGAGTAAAACATGGCCGTCACAGCCGGAAACGCTCAATTCACTATTGTTCACTACACAGTATCCCATTATAATTGCTTCATCTCTAACTTGTCTTTTTCTAAATTTTCATGTATTTTTAACTTATCATAACTCTGACAATTTCTCATCAATCCACACAGTTTTTTGTCATAGCGATCAACAAGGGGTCCTCTCCCACACAAGCTTCACAGAAAAGCGATCGGTTAATTATTTTTGGAGTTATGACCGTTTGTTTGAGAGGTCTGAAACTGAGATTTTACATGAAACATATGGCTGTGTAGATTTGAAATGTAACTGTCATTGTCTCTCCCTCTGTCTCTCTCTCACACACACACACATGCAAGCCACGCCCACACACAGAGCAGCTGTCATTCACACAGAATGGCTTGGATCAGCTCTTCTGACACTATGAGAGCCATTGTTTGCATAGTAACATAGAGGGCACAGAGGTACCTGGCAGAACAGTTTTCGCCCTACAGCCATGAAATTTGGCAGGCTTGGTCCCGGGTGCAATCTGAGGTGACATGTGATGCCCATAGGACCCAGAAAACCCCGGCTGGGCACTGGGGCCCCTGGCAGGATAATGACCGTAACTCAGTCAGTTTTCGACCTACGGCCACGAAATTTGGCACTGTTAATCACGGGTGCAATCTGAGGTGACGTGATGCCCATAAAGCCCCAGAGAACCCCGGCTGGGTAATGGGTCCCCTGGCGGGCCAATGACCGTAACTCGGTCAGTTTTCGACCTACGGCCACGAAATTTGGCAAGCTTGGTCCCAGGTGCAATCTGAGGTGATATGTGTTGTCCATTGGGCCCTATGGACCCCGGGTGGGCCCTGTGGACCCTGGGTGGGCCAATGACTGTAACTCAGTCAGTTTTCGAACTACGGCCACGAAATTAAGCAAGCTTGGTCCCGGGTGCAATCTGAGGTGATATGTGATGCCCATGGAGCCCCTATAGACCCCGGGTGGGCACTGGGGCCCCTGGGTGGGCCAATGACTGTAACTCAGACAGTTTTCGACCTACGGCCACGAAATACATCAAGCTTGGTCCCGGGTGCAATCTGAGGTGATATATCATGCCCATGGGGCCCGGGTGGGCACTGGGGCCCCTGGGTGGGCCAATGACTAACTCAGTCAGTTTTCGACGTAAGGCCACGAAATTCGGTAAGCTTGGTCCCGGGTGCAATCTGAGGTGATATGTGATGCCCATTGGACTCCTCTGGACCCCGGGTGGGTACTGGGTCCCCTGGCTGGGCCA
>JAJAGP010006699.1:0-19118 GCA_025084515.1 Ancistrus triradiatus | reverse complement strand
AAATTTATGTATGATGAGAATGAATATGGAGTGGAGTCCCTGTGGTCACCTGATATGGCCCAATATCAAGGTAAAACATAAATTCTGAGTGTATGTTAGGTAAAATGTCTAATTTTAAACAAGCTATTTCCACTGTGCTTTTTAAAAAATGTGATGCCATTGTGTCTGTGTTAGGAACGGCTTTGTATGTGTACAATGATGCAGTCTTCACAAAAGAGGACTGGAATGGGATCCAGGAGATTGCAAGGAGCAGGAAAAGAGAGGACCCTTTAAAAGTTGGGAGATTTGGTATTGGATTCAACTCTGTGTATCACATAACAGGTAACTAAATTTGGGAATTGGAGACACGACAGTCTTGAGAAACATGAGTTACAATGACCAAGTGATCTAATCTTTCTAATTTTCAGATGTCCCAAGTATATTCAGTGGGGATCAAATCGGGATGCTGGACCCTCACCAGACGCTGTTTGGAGCTAATGAGTCTGGACAGTGCTGGAACTTGAAGTCAGACCTAAAAGAAATAAAGGAGCTGAATGACCAGTTTGCACCATTCTTTGGCTTATTTGGTAGCTCAGAGAAGACTCTTAAGGACGGCCACTTTCCAGGAACACTTTTTCGCTTCCCTCTGCGTATGAAGGCTTCGCAGCTGAGCAACAACAATTACAATAAAGAGAAAGTTCTCGAGCTTTTTGAGTCATTCAAAGCTGATGCAGACACAGTGCTGCTCTTCCTGAAGAGTGTACAGAAAGTGTCTCTGCATGTTCGTGAGTCAGATGGTACCGAACGGATGCTCTTCCAGGTTACGGCAGGGGAAAACTCAGAAGACAAGCTTGAGCAGCCCAACTCAATGAAATCTCTTGGTCTAGCCATTGACAGCTACAGTAATGGTGTGCCAGTTAATTCAATAACTTGTACCACATACCAGCTCACCATAGAGGTGCAGGATAAAACAGCAAAAGAAAGCCAGAGGACCACGTGGCTGGTTTGTAACAGCGTTGGTGGGCGAGGCATGTGCGGTGAACTGGACTCACTGGCAGATGATCTGAAGTTTATTCCAACGATAGGCATAGCTTTGCCACTGTCCCTTCTTGATGAGGACAAGGGAGCAACTTCCAGCTTCTCTGGACGGGCATTTTGCTTCCTCCCACTGCCCCCTGGAGAAGACAGTATGACTGGGTTACCTGTGCATGTCAGTGGCTTCTTTGGTCTGACTGATAACCGTAGGAGTATAAAATGGCGTGAGGTGGACCAATGGAGGGACCCGGCGGCTGTTTGGAATGAACTCCTCATTGCGACAGTCATTCCAAGGACTTACTACACTCTTATTATGGAGACAGTTAGAAGGATTCAGAACAAGAAGGACCAAGATTTCCCACTTTCTCCGCGGGGTGTTTATGGAGCCTGGCCTGATCCCAACAAGATACGTCCACACTGGAGACCCATTCTCGAACCTCTGTTCAGTGAGCTGCTCAAGGAGCCAGTGATCTACTCACTCAGTAGCACTTGGGTCAAAGTGGATGATGCAGTATTTTTACAGCTAGACTGCACAAATGACAGCACAGAATCTGTAATCAAGTACCTCCAGAACTCAGGGATGACACTGGCCAAAGTGCCAATCACCACTTCTGAAGTCCTAACCACATTTGTCACCAAACTTGACAGCATAAAAATTGTGACCCCTAATTTTGTACGTCAGACACTGAGGAAAACTAGGCACAAAGGGCCCTCCCATGAGAAACTGCTTCTGCTGGAGTTTATTCTCAGCGATGCCTGTTACAGTGACCTTATTGGACTGGAACTGCTGCCTTTGCAAAATGAGACCTTTGTAGCATTTTCCTCCTCTGTCAGCGATAAGGACGCTGTGTATATTGCATCAGAAGAGTATCCAAGGTATTGTTTTAAATGATGTATTTGTATATAATGATGAATTGTATATAACTTAAAGTATTGTGCAAAAGTCTTAGGACACCATTAGATTAACGTCCATCTGATGTTGTTTTAGCAATGATATAATAACCATATATAACATATTGTCGACGACTAGGGGTCGTGAGACCATGCATAAATGGGAAGATGGCCATAGTTGCCATAGTCGGGTGAGATGATGCATCATCTGTCTAAATTGTTTATAAATTCTTGATTTTGGCATCAAATGCATTTCCATTTTTGAACATCAGATGGCGCAGTTATACTAACAGCCTCATGTCCAGTTCTCAGTGACAATCCTACTTTCTTTGAACTGCAGGGGACTAAAGTTTCTTTTTCAAACAAGAAAAGTACACATTATTTTGAATTGTTATTCTTCAAAAATAAAAAGGTGAAGCATATTGTACATTACTCAATGAAATTAGGATTGCTGCTCCAGAACAGTGCAAATCTACACAAAACGGTATACAAAATGTGTCCATTGTTTACACTACAGAAATAAGAGTTAAAAAAAGCAATGTCTACTGTCAGATGTAAAATCTATGATTGTGAGAAAAGCGAATCATGAACTCAGTATTGTGAATCAAATCAGAATGTATCGTTACAACCTTAGAGGACCCAAATTTGGTTACGTTACATCATAATACTCTTTTCCACTGATATTCATTCCAATCTTTGTGAGCTTATCCTAGCTTTTTCACTCTGTTCCCTTCCAAAAAAAAGTGGTTTCTTGGCTGCTACCCTTCCAAAAAGACATTGGCATCCCGATGAAGCTGCCAGATGCTGCTTTTGCAAGTGTAAAGGGTGGTCATAGTTGCCACTGTAGCTTATAGAAGCTGCATTTTCAGATAAAAAAAAAACATTTTAATATTGCATACAAATTTCCTATATTTTCTGAGTGTATTCCAATACAGAGGCTCAGAAATAATTATGTATGGTCATTATATCACTGCCTAAACTAATAAATCTAATGTAATGGTGTCCTAAAACTTTTGCACAGTACTGTAACTATATAACAACATGACTAATGCAATTCATTTTCTTATAGGTCCCTTTACCCAGGCCTGGAAGGTAGATTTATACTAGACAGCATTGCCCCACACGTCATGACTAGCCTAAAAGAAGCGGCCAAAAGTAGAGGTAATTATATAAAGCTTATAATTTTTTTATTATTATTATTATTATGGTGAAAAAACCATGTTGATTGAGTTTCACAGTGGTGGTGCAGTGGGTAGCGCTGTTGCCTCAAAGACCCGGATTCACCTGTGTTACCTGTGTTAGAGCTTCCATGTTGTTTCTGTGCCTGCATGGGTTTACTTGAGTTTATTTCCACATTCCAAAGATGTGTTAGGTCAATGGTATAGAATCCTAGTGTGTGTGTGTCTGTGTGTTTGTACCCTACTTCTGCCTTATCTGAGGTTAGTTCTCACTGTGCACCCTGTGCTGCCAGTTAACCACCGAACATCCTCCCACCTCAGGAAAGATAGTGATTTAGTGAGTGTTAATTTACAGTTCTTGTTGTTTCCTTCCTGTAGGTCTCATTCCCAGACCTAAGTGATAAACATTTCCTAAAGCTTATTGCTCCATTGTTTAGGTTTTTCGGCTGCTGTAAGAATACAGAATATAGTCTCTCATGTAACAGCTTCCTGTTCTGTTAACATAGTAGCAGTGTTACAAGAGCTCGTAACACTTTGCAGGGGCAATGTAATATTTCTTTCCAGGAATTACTGTTCACATGAACATAAGGTGATAAAGTATTGGCAGGGACCAACATTCTTCTCCTCTGAAAGCATTGTCACTGCATGGAACTACAGGACATGAGCCAGATTGCAGTCACTGTATTATTCCTGTGCACACCATGCCATAATATGTAAATACTCCATTAGTTTAGTCACTTTTGAAATATTTCTTTGGAATTGTTTAGCTAATTAATTGTGTTTTCCCCTTGATTTTGAATATGAATCCCAGTTCAGCAGTATCTGTGGGGTTGTTCAGGTAAGCACTCTGTGTGTGGTGTGATGCCAGTGAATGTGAAAAAGGCATCCTTCTCTCTGATTAATCACATCTAAATCACATGCATCTGTAGTAGTAGAAATAGTAGCCTAATACACAGTACTGTGCAGAAGTCTTAGGCCACCATCATATTAGATATACCATTGTTTTAGCAATGGTATAATGACCCATATATAATTATTTCTCAGGAGTATTACCCTTTATAATTTCTATGGAGTATTATAAAACTAAAAGCAATAGCAAGGATTTAGTGTGACCAGGAATGGTCTTTTAGGAAGGCCAGCAGCCAATAAACCACTTTTCAGAAGGCCAACAGGATGAAAAGGCTAAGATATGCTAAAGCTCACAAAGATTGGAATGGAGATCAGTGGAAAAGAGTATTATGGAGTGAAGTTTGAAATTTTTGGGTCCAGTTGCAGACAATTTGTTATATTGCCAAAACAACAAATCTAATGGTGACCTAAGACTTTTGGCCTATACTATAAATTCAGTATGACCTGCTTAACATGAAGGACTGTAATGGCAAACCACTAACTGATTAAAGCAATGAACTAAATATCAGCCAGTATATAACTTACTAATATTTATGTTCTTCAAGCTGCTGCTTAACTTACAATTAGCTCATGAAATCAACCCACAATATAAAGTTTCATTCTACAACGTACTTTCCTAAATTACTGGAGGAAAGTAAAAGTGAGGACCAGAGGAAAAAAATAGGAAAATAGTACCAGTGAATTGTTAATATTTGTGTGTTTAAAGCATGTTTGTTTTTCTAGGTTGCATTGCTACTAACATCTGAAGTAACTGTAGCTCATCTAGTGATATGTAAAATTTCTCAGATTGCTGTCAGTACATTTGTCTGTAAATAGAAATAAAGGAAGCATTGAATTGTATTTCTATTCCTATCTGCATACTACAGCTGATTATTTCACAAATATTACCACCTCTTTTCAACATAGAAATCAATGGTCATGATTTTTTGCTCTTAGTAGTGTTGTCACAATACCAAATTTATGATACTTGCCTAAAGTATCTCGATACCGATACTGAAACAATACCATGCCTGATTTTAGCAGTTTGGAAGTTATGATAAACTTAATGTTACAAACGTGATCATATATTCAAATTGATTATAAAGATTAAGCCAGTTTAACAGCTATTATTGTCCTTAACTTCCTTGTCAAAGTCAGATAGTTTAAAAGATCCTTTATTTTAAAACAACCTTCTACACTTTCTAAATCAGCAATATAATCAACAAAACTGAAATATAAGCGCAGTTTAACGTCAGTTCTGTGTAACAGGATGTTCCTCAAAATGAACATTGACCAGACATTAACATTGTCACATAGTCTTTTCAGGCTACTGTAATGAAAATATAAAGGGTATTTTCAAGAGAAAACTACATACAAAAATACATAAATATTTATTTATTTATTTATTTATTTCTACATAAATGTTTCAGAGATAGAGCTGAAAACAAAGTGGAACGCATCCCTAATGCCATCGCATCCAAAGCCTAAACTACAATACACATGCTAAAGCTTTTTTAATTTCTGGAAATTCACAACCCTGTCTAGGAAAAAATGTAATACTTAAGAGAATGGTATAATGGACCTGACACTTTTGTTTGATGGAGGCAAACAATGCATTGATAGACAGTATTATGAACAACACTGAAGATCAGTCAGATGAAACAGACACTCAACAAGTGAGTGTGAACCAGTTTATATAGTTATAGGTATAGACAACCAAAAGAAGTACTACTTACAATAGGACAGACACATACACATACAAATGGCATTTACAGCTTGATATAAATTAGTAAGGAAAAACATAAACACAAACACGAGTAACTTACACAAAAAAGTCTCTAAACACATCAGCTGAGTTAGGATGGTTTCCAAATGTGAGTTACCGAGCAATTGAGGAAAAGACTGGTAAGGTAGTGAGCTTTCGAATGAATGATGGACCACTGTTCTTTAACTCCTGCCTCTGCATGTGGATCCACAGCGTTGATTGGATGTTGAGGGGACCAGCTGTTTATGGACAGATTTTTACTTCCTATTATGATTTATTATAATTTTTAAGACCTCAGCCATTAAAATGAATGGACGTTGATCAGATGGATGTTAAATGGGGCATACCTGCACTTTAAACATTCTCATAGTGTTGATTGAAAGTCAGAATGTTAACATGGGTAACATACTGACTTTCAAACATTGGTAACTTGTATTTACACCATTAAAACTACCTTCCTAATATTGTATAGGTGCCCCTTGTCATGTTCCTCAAACCTTTCCTGTACAATTTTTGCAGTGTAGCAGGGCACATTATCCAGCTGAAAGAAGCCTCTGTCTTTAGGCAATAACATTGCCATGGACAGGTGTATCTGGTCAGCAACTGTGTTTAGGTAGATGATACATATTAAAGTAACATCCACATAATTGGCAGGACCCAAGGTTTCCGAGCAGAACATTGCCTAGTGAATCACATTGTCAGTGTTATTCTCTTCACCTGTCAGTGGTTAATATTATGGCTGATTGATTTTTTTGGCTGTTTTGTTTTGCTCCTAGGAAGACCCTGCACTCAGGTTCAAGTTATGACCCCAGAGAGATCAGCACGTCTCATAAAAGAAATCCTTACTACCACCTGGACTTCCAGAGACTTTTCTGTGCAGTGGTACCCTGGTGATCAAGAGAGAAAGCATCCCTCAGCATCTTGGCTCCGAATGGTATGGAAGCATCTCTACATTCATTTTGCTGATGACCTTAGTATCTTTGAAGACATGCCACTGATCCCGAGAGTGCCACTAAATGACAGCATGGACTCTGTGGAGCTCTTGCGCCTGAAAACTCCCTCTCCCATTCTTACTGTGAATGAAGAAGAAGGGCCTGTCTCTCAGATCCTGCTTGAGGTAGTGAAGAAGGTTGGAGGAGCTGTCCTAAACAACTTGGACCCATGCTTGCAACACCCACTACTAAAAAACTACATCCATCAGTTATGTCCAAGCACTTTACTACAGATTATGGACAGGGTCACACTCCAGAGACTGGTTAGCCAAATTTCATCCCTTACTGTCAAACAAAAGGTTGCCCTTAGAGGCTTCTTGGCAAGTCTTACAGATGTCACCGAAAAGGAAAAACATCTTATTCAGGATCTCCCCATCTTTGTAAAAGTGGGGAAATCTTCAGAGAAAGGAACTCCAAATTTCACTTCTCTAAAAGGAGCCAGAGCATTGCACCATACTGCCAAGTATCCTCCAGATGTGAATTTATCCATTAATGTTGTTGACAGCAGTGACGAGGCAACAATTCGTCTCATCAGACTGCTAAATGTTGAACAGATTAAAAGCACTGAATGTCTGAAGGTGGTCATCCAGGACATCGAGAAAGATTTCTACAGCAAAGATGAAGTGACTAGCATAATGCTCTGGATCCTTACTCATTTGTCATTTCTGAAGAATGAAAACAAGGCCATCATCACTTGGCTTTCCTCACTGAAGTTCATGTATTCCACCTCTACAACGCCTGTTGCAGCAACAGACTTTTTTGATCCTGAGCTGGAGATCCTGCAGAACATGTTCTACATGGAAGAAGACATCCGATTTCCACCCAGCATCTACACCTCATCTCCTGATTTTCTGCATTCTCTAAGGCAGTTAGGGCTCAAGAATGAGGTGCAGCTTACAGAAAAAGATGTGCTTCAAGTCGCCCAGAAGATTGAAGAGTTACAGGAAAGCGGTAATCTAGAATGGGATCCTCTTCTGAAGAAGGCAAAGACACTGCTGACAGTCTTGAACAAACAAACAAAGTTGGTTAAGTCATCGGAAATTCAGACATCCCTTCAGAAATTGAAATGGGTACCGGTCTGCAAGGACAGGTCTTTAAATTATCCAAAGTCTCTTGCTTGGAACGGGGATTCTGTTAATATATCATCTCTTTGTGAAATGTGCAGCATATCCCATGCAGTGCTTGTTGGTTCTTCTGTAGCACTGGTAGAACGAACTTCTGCTGGCATGAAAAAAGCCCTTAAGTTATCCATGGAGCCTCAAGTTCAGCAAGTTCTTCAGCATTTAAAAGCAGTAAATGACTGGCACCAATCCCAGGTATTTACCACAGAGGACTGGTATCAGTTCCAGCAGATCCTTTTTGAGATTTATGACTTCATGCAAGCTCACCTGGAGGACGCAAGAGAAGCAGTAAGGTCTTTGCCGTTTGATTGGGTATGGACGGGCAAAACGTTCACCTCCCCTGGCAGCACAGTCCTGAAGTCCTTACAAGATCTGGATCTACAGCCTTACTTGTACTCATTACCAAAGACTATTGCAAAGTTCCACACACTTTTTAAATTGTGTGGGTCTATTGATGAAATTCTTCCCAGTCATGTGTTTGAAGTGGTTAAAACAATCAAGGACAGGAGTGAACAGGAAATGACGAAAGAAGAATGCAAATATAATCTCCTCCTCTTGATCAACATCTTACGGTGGCTGTACAACAATCAGATATCAGTAGACACTGACATGCATGTGCCAATTCTTTGCTACAAAAACCCAAGCAAACTGGTCATGAAACCAATTCATGAGTGCACATACTGTGACATCAAAGTTGACGATTTGAACGATCTACTTGATGACACCTCGGAGCCTATTATCCTGGTACATGATGACATTCCAATGAAAACTGCTGAGTGGTTAAGAGTTCCTTGCCTGAGTACAAGACTCATAAACCCAGAAAACCTCGGCTTTGAACAGTCTGGTCAGAGAGAACCTTTGACAGTGAGAATAAAGAATATTCTTGAGGAATACCCATCTGTTGCTGATATCTTCAAAGAGCTCCTACAGAATGCAGATGATGCAAATGCGACAGAATGCAGTTTCTTGATTGACATGAGGAAGAATCTCGACATACGAGAAAACTTACTGGACCCCGGAATGATTGTCTGCCATGGTCCTGCTTTGTGGTCGTTCAATAATTCTGTCTTCTCTGACACAGACTTCCTTAATATAACAAGACTGGGTGGATCCATGAAAAGATGTGAAGCAGACAAAGTAGGAAAATTTGGTTTAGGCTTCAACTCGGTTTACCATGTGACCGACATACCTGTAATCATGAGTAGAGAGTTCATGATCATGTTTGATCCAAACATCAATCACATTAGCAAACACATCAGGGACAAATCAAACCCAGGCATCAAAATTAACTGGAGTAAGCAGCAGAAAAGGTTGAGAAAGTTTCCTAATCAATTCAAGCTTTTCCTCAATGTCTTTAACTGTCAGCTTCCTCTGTCACAGGAGGCCCCATACAAATATGAGGGAACACTCTTCAGACTTCCATTCAGAACCGAACAGGAAGCATCCGTGAGCGAAATTAGTACTATGTACTACAACACCACTGATATATATTCACTAGTTGATGAGTTTAGCATCTGTGGACACAGGCTGATTCTATTCACGCAACACGTTGGGACAATGGTCCTGAAGTATTTGAAATCTGAAGAGACAAATCCTGCTTCTGCACAAGATTTAGTCACAATAAACAAGAGTGTGTGGTCTTCCAAAGCAGCCTATGGTCCTCTCAGTATTCTGAAATCAGCAGCCAAAGTCATGAAAAAAGTTGCCACCACCAACAAAGTACCTGCTGATATTCCGAAGTCTGGCTGTATCATCCGAATTGTGGTAGAGGAATTTCACAATGTGTTCAAACGAATACTTGATCTACAGTCACCACTTTTCAGAGGTTCTGAGGAAGACCCAACTTCATACTTTGAAATGGCAGCTAAAGGCTCTCAGACCAAAAGACTTACCGATGAAGTAATTCAGAAGGGTGTGGAAAACACAAACTGGCTTATCTCTTCATGTATGGATGTGACTGAAGCTCTGAAATTCTCTCTGAGTGAGAGTGGAAAGCGACTGGGCCTGGTACCATGTGGAGGTGTAGCAGTTCTGCTATCTGAGGAAGAAAATCGAAAATGGACATTGAAGACAAATGCAAACCCAATTGGAGAGGTGTTCTGTTATCTGCCTCTCAGAATGAAAACTGGACTTCCAGTACACATAAATGGTTGTTTCGCAGTAACGTCAAATCGGAAAGAGATCTGGAAAACAGACACAAAAGGACAGTGGAACTCTATTTTCATGAGACATGTGATCGTCCAGGCATACTTGGCTGCACTTAATATGCTGCGAACAATGTCCGAAAATGGGGAACTCCTCGAATACAACTATTACGCAGTTTGGCCTGACCCTGGACTTGTACACGATGACTTTAATTTGATTTGCCAAGGAGTATATCAAGAAATTGCTAAAGGTGGAGATGATGACAAAACAAATCTCTTCTCAGATGGCAAAACCTGGGTGTCAATCAAGTATGTTAGGTTCTTGGATGACTCCTTGCTCTGCAAACCTGATGTTGGACCTGCAGCCTTCAAAATATTCATGAAATACCTGAAGAAGTGTGGCTCCCAAAACCTGTGTGCTGTTGAGTTGCCAGACTGGGTCAAAGAAGGCTTTGATGATGCAGGATGTAAAGGGAAGCTGATGGAGAACACACTCACAGAGAAACAGTTCTTCTCAGAAGTGTTTTTCCCACATATAGAAGACATTGACAAAGATCTTCGTGACCCCTTGATGCACTATGTCCTTAATGAGAAATTGGATGACTTTTCCACTATACTGAGGGAGACTCCTTGTATTCCATGCTCAGGTCCTTCACAGAGCCTTGTTCTGCCATCTCGACTGATACACCCAGAAGGAAGAGTTGCCAAACTGTACAATGCTGAAGATGGACGGTTCCCTGCAGGAAGTTTGAAAGACTATCTGAATCCAGTATGCTTGGTGAAGCTAGAACAGTTGGGTTTGGTAAAAGATGAACTCTCTTGGGAAGACTTGACTGAACGTGCTGAGTCTATCATGGCCCTTAATGAAGTTGACCATACATCTGCATGCCACAGGAGCAGTATATTGCTTAGTCTCATTGATGAAAAGCTAAAGATGAGAGACCCAGAAGCAACTGAATATGCTGCAAAATTACAAAACATCAGTTTCCTTCCATTTTTGACAAAGCCTGCAGGTTTTTCTCTCCCTTGGTATGGAAATAATTTCCCCCAGTCAACAATGTTTCCTGCAACAGAACTTTTCACAACCGACCACCAGGACACTGTGTGTTTGATGAAGCCAATCCTGAATGAGAGCTCTCCAGGTTTTAAAGGGTGTGGCCCAATCTCCCTTGCTGTGAAAGACTTCCTTGGACTGATAAAAAAGCCAACTGTTGGCTTAGTCATCAGTCAACTGAGAGAGCTCTCAAAATCATTTGATGGTGTCACACTGTATCAGGAAAACATAACGAATGCTTGCTACAAATTCCTATATGAAGAGCTGATGCAATCCAACGAAGCAAAGGAAGAAATCATGAGTGAACTGAAAACATTCTGCTCTATTCTAGTGGAAAACACATACGTCAATCCATCAAAAGTGGCTTTTCATTTAAATTTCGATGCTGCTCCATATCTCTACCAACTTCCCAACAAGTATAGAAACAGCTGCCGTGAACTCTTTGAAAGTGTGGGCGTTCAGCCAAGCTTCACTGTGGAAAACTTTGCAGCTGTGCTAGAACTGATCAAGAATGAATGTGGGAGAAGACCTCTGACTGAGGATAACTTTCAGCTATGTCGTAGAGTCATCAGCGAAGGAATATGGAGTTTGATTAGAGACAAAAATCAGGAGTTCTGCCAAAGAAACTATGGACAGATTCTTTTACCTGATGGCAATCATACCTTGCAACAGTCCAAGTCATTGTGCTACAATGATTGCCCATGGATTAAGGTCAGAGATACAACTGTGAAGTATTGCCATGGGGACATTCCCAGAGAGGTAGCTGTGAAGTTAGGTGCAATTCCAAAACGCCACAAAGCTTTGGAAAGATATGCTTCTAATGTGTGTTTCACTGCTCTTGGAAGTGAGTTTGGACAGAAGGAGAAACTGACTAGCAGAATCAAGAGCATCCTGAATGCCTACCCTTCAGAAAAGGAGATGCTGAAAGAACTCCTTCAGAATGCAGATGATGCCAAAGCAACAGAGATATGTTTTGTGTTTGACCCAAGGACTCATCCAAGTGACCGAATATTTGATGACAAATGGGTGCCCATGCAAGGTCCAGCTCTGTGTGTGTACAACAATCAACCATTCACAGAGGATGATATCAGAGGGATCCAGAATCTTGGTCGAGGCACAAAAGAGGCAAACCCTGGCAAAACTGGTCAGTACGGTATTGGATTTAACTCCGTGTATCACATCACTGATTGTCCATCTTTCATCTCAAATAATGACATCCTTTGTATATTTGATCCACATGCACTTTTTGCACCAGGGGCAACAACTGTTAGCCCAGGAAGGATGTTCAAAGATTTGGATTCAGATTTTAGGTCCCAATTTTCGGATGTCCTGAATTTATATTTAGGGAACCATTTCAAATTAGATCGGAGCACAATGTTTCGGTTCCCTGTTCGCACTGCGGAAATGGCAAAGATTTCAGAGATCAGTTCGCTACCAGCTTCAGATAGAATGGTACAGAATCTTCTGGACAAGATGAGAGCAGATGGTGCAGAACTTCTGATGTTTTTGAACCATATGGAGAAAATTTCAATATGTGAAATAGAATATGGGACTGGGGAGTTGAAAACCCTGTATTCTGTCACCGCAAAAATCACAGATTGCGATCGTTTGAAACGAAAGCAGTTTCATGCCAGTGTAGTGGACAGCGTAACAAAGAAAAAACAGCTTACCAACATCCCAGTACAACAAATCACATACTCGATGACCATTGAAGACTCTGATGGAAACTCAACAACCTGGCTAGTCTGCAACAGATCTGGTTTTTCTGACATGGAAAAGGTCAGCAAGAGTGTAATTTCAGCCCACAAAAATGAGGACATAACCCTCTTTCCACGAGGTGGAGTAGCAGCTTGCATCAGCCATAACTACAAAAAAGCTCATAGAGCTTTCTGCTTTCTGCCTCTTTCACTGGAGACAGGCTTGCCTTTTCATGTGAATGGTCATTTTGCCCTAGATTCTGCCAGAAGGAACCTGTGGAGGGATGATAATGGCGTTGGCGTGAGGAGTGACTGGAATAGCAATCTAATGACAGCCCTAATAGCTCCTGCGTACGTGGAGCTGCTGATTCAGCTGAAGCGACGGCTTTTTCCAGGGCATGATCCCACGGTGACAGTTCTACAGGGAACACCGATCCATGTAGTCAAAGACATGTTAAGGAAGTTCCTGTTTTTCTTTCCTGTTAATAGACTTGACATCCAACCAGACTGGTACAGTCTGGTAAAGGCAATCTATCAGTGCATTCACGTAGAACTAAAAAGACTCCTCCCTGTTGTTAGAGCACCACACATGGACAATGCTGATATGCACTCAGCAATATACATTTCCTGGGTAAACACAACCACTTCAAATAAGGGCCGAGCATTCTTTGACAATGTGCTCCAAGATGAGTTGCAGCACCTGAAAAACACAGAGTACAACATTACCACACGTAAATCGGTGGCAGACAATGTATATAGGCTCAAGTCCATGCTTCTGGATGTTGGCTTCAACTTAATCTACAGTTGCGATGAGACGGCCAGCCTATACTTCTGTTTGGAGGATGCGGGTATTCCAGTCAGCTATGTGACACCTGAAGATGTTCGAAATTTCCTGTTGACCTTCTCATCTCCAGATGGATCTTGCCAAGTTGGTAAACTACCCTGTAGATTACAACAGTCAAACTTCAAGCTCTTTCACAGTTTGAAACTTCTAGTAGACTACTGCTTTAAGGATATAGAAGAGGATGACATCAAAATTGAAGGGCTGCCACTTCTTCTGACAATGGACAACATTTTGCAAGTGTTTGACTCGAAACGGCCCAAATTCCTGACAAATCATCATGAGCTCATCTCCTCCAGGACTGACCTGTTCATAAACACCCTGTACATGAGGTACAGCAACATTCTTTTCAAAGCGGGTGTGGCAAAGGTCTTTGACATAGGCAGCTTTGGAGAATTACTGGGATCAGTCCTACCACGAGAGTACAAAACCAGGATCCCTGTGAAGTGGAGGGAGAACTATGCAAGTGAATCTTGGTTGAGAAGTGGATGGAACTTCATCAGTGAGAACATTGGCATCAAAGATGACCATTCAGATGTTAAGTCAAAATTTGAGGTAGTTCTTGACATACTTAAAGACTGGGCTCTACTACCTGTGATCAAGTTTATGGTTTCGACCAACAAATTAGTTGTTCCAGAACATGATGCGTTGTTGCCCTTCAGCCTAATGTTCGCTGCAGTTTTCCCTAATGGACAGAATGAAAAGATCTTCCATACAATGATGAAAGCAGGATGCTTGCAGGTGTCAGTAAACAAAATAGGTGCAAAAGAAAATCCAATCGTGTCTTTACTAGCCCAACATACAGCAAATATAGACAACCCCACAAGCATTCTGAGGGCTCTTGAGTACATGATTCAGACATCAGCTTTCAAAGCAGCAAACCTGACAGACAAAGATTTTGAAGCACTATTGCTGTACTTTAGTTCTAACCTGACCAACCTATGCCATGATGATGTACAAAGTCTGAAACTCCTTCCCTGCTACAGAGCTGTCAGTGGCCACCACATTAGCATTGCAAACTTTGGAGCTTGCTATGTTCTGACAAAAAGCATTCCATCGATTGACATGGAAAAATGGGCACACACTACATTCTCAACCTTTTTGGTTGACAACCCACAGCTGAAAGAACTCTACACCTTCCTTGGGTGCACTCCAATTGACGACTTGGAGGTCTACCTAAAGCATCTCCTTCCAAAGTTTGACATTCTGTCAAATGATGCCAAAATACAACACCTCGTCTATTTGAAAGAGAGGCTGCTGGAAATGGAGGAGTCATGTAGTATTGCTGATCAACTCTACGAAAAACTGCAAAGTCTGTCAATTATTCATGACTCAACAGGCAGACTGAAACCTGCCAAGGCCTTCTATGATCAAACCGTGAAAGTATTTGAAGTGATGCTTCCATCAAAGTCCTTCATCCCCTCTAACTTCTTCAGGAAACTTGAGCAAGTGTTGAAGCCAAAAAATGGAACCTCAATCTTACCTTCATGGATTACATTTCTTCGCAAGATAGGCTTAAAATATGTTGTTTCTCAACAACAGGTTCTACAGTTTGCAAAGGAGGTCAGCATCAAGGCTCAGACAGAGAACTGGTCTAAAGAAAAAGTTCAGATGATTGTTGATGTTCTCCTGAATCAGATTTTCAATGAGAGGACAGATCTGTTTGAGGGTACTTTCCTCAAAGAACTTTCAATGATACCATTTCTGTGTCCAGAGCATGTGCCAGCAGAACTTGTCAGACTGCATCCTCAGCACCAAGAAATAAATGGCACTCTTCCACTAATTCGTTTTAACGGGTCTCAAGTTAATCCAAAATTCAAACAGACTGATGTCATGCAATTACTTTGGACATCTTGTCCTATTCTACCAGAAAAGGCCACCCCAGCTAGCATAAAAGAGCAAGAGGGAAGCCCACTTGCAGCCCAAGAGCAACTTGATCAAGTTCTGACTATGTTAAATGTTAATTTAGAGCCACCTTTGGAAAAGGTCATTATCAACTTCAAAAACATCTGTAGTATCACAAATGTGGATGATGAGACTGTCAAGACAAGAAACAAAGTGCTCAGGAGGACCTATGAATTTCTTAATGCCGACAAACGGGACTTCCGTTATCAGTTACGAGGAGTGGCTTTTGTTATGGTTGAGGATGGGTGGAAACTTCTGAAGCCAGAGGAAGTTGTAATCAACTTGGACAATGAATCAGACTTTAAGCCATATCTGTACAAACTTCCACTCGAACTTGGTACCTTTCACCAGCTCTTCAAGTTACTGGGAACTGAGGACATAGTATCAACGAAACAATATCTTGAAGTCTTGTGTCGCATATACAGAAGCTCAGAAGGTAAGCAACTGGACCCAAATGAAATGAGAACAGTGAAAAGAGCAGTTTCAGGACTCTTCAAAAGTCTCCAAAATGACCCCGTTCAATTCAGCAAAGATCTAGAAGCCCTCAGAGATCTTACATTTTACCTACCCAGTCATGATGGTCGACTTGCCAAGTCAAACACTTTAGTATTTGATGATGCCCCACATTACAAGAGCAGAATCCAAGGTAACATCGGAGTCCAAATGCTGGTAGATATGAGCCAGTGTTACCTGGGCAAAGACCATGCTTTTCACAATAAGCTTATTATGCTCCTTCCCCAAAAACTGAGGCCCAGACTTTTAAGTAGTATCCTGGAGGAACAGCTTGATGAAGAGTCTCAGAAAATGTGCCAGTTTGGAGCACTCTGCTCACTTCAGGGTCGACTTCAGCTGTTACTTTCCTCCGAGCAGTTCATCACGGGACTAATCCGAATAATGAAGCACGAGAATGACAATGCATTCATGGTTAATGAGGAAAAAGCAATACGGCTGTGCAAAGCTCTTTGCGAGGGCTTGAAGGTGTCGTGTTTTGAGAAGCTCCAGACAACACTGCGAGTTAAAGGCTGCAGTCCTATTCCACACAGTCGGAGTGAAACGCTTGCCTTTCTCAAAAGATATGGCACGGCTGTCATTCACCTCTACATTCAACATTCTGATAGCAAAGACATCAATTTTCTTCTTGCTCTTGCAATGACCATCAAGTCTGCAACGGACAATCTGATTTCTGACACATCATATCTTATTGCCATGCTGGGGTGCAATGACATTTACAGAATCACAGAAAAGCTGGACAATCTTGGTGTCAAGTATGACTCAACAGAGCCGTCGAAGCTTGAGCTCCCCCTGCCTGGTACACCTATTCCCGCAGAGATACATCATTTACTGCTAATGGACCCAATGAATGTGTTCTATCCAGGAGAATATGTGGGCTATCTAGTTGACTCGGAGGGAGGAGATATTTTAAGATCCTATCAGCCCACCTACACATATGCCATTATCGTTCAAGAAGTGGAGAGAGACGAGGATGACAATCCAGGCTTTCTTGGTAAATGCTTTCAAATTGACATTGGCTATAGCGAATACAAAGTTGTCAGCTCCCTTGATCTGTATAAGTTCTCCAGACAAGATGAGAGCACTCATATTCGTGATGGTACACCATCAACACCGACGAGCCCATTAGAGAGTCATTCACTAGGGCCTAGAATGACGCCACCTGTGTTTCCGGGTAAGGAAAATCACACAGCTACTCCAAAAACTGCATCTCCCAAAAGGATTAAGGTAAATGCACTACCTGGCATCCTGAAAGAAGTGACCTCAGTTGTAGAACAGGCTTGGAAACTTCCTGAAACAGAAAGAAAGAAGATAATCAGAAGGTTATATCTTAAGTGGCACCCAGACAAGAACGCGGATAACCTTGATATTGCCACAGAAGTCTTCAAGCACTTACAGAATGAGATCAGTAGGATGGAAAAGCAAGCACAAGCAGAGCAGAACGCAGACAGAACATCAAGAAGAACGTATTCTACATCGTCCACCCGCTTCCATTCAGAGAAGTTTTCTTTTCAAAGATTTTACACATCATGGAACCAAGAAGCAACGAGCCATAAGTATGAGAGGTACCAGTTTCGAGAGCATTATGCGAGTTACGCAGGAACATCCCATTCTAGCCGTTTCTTTGTGCCACCATCTTTTAAGTCTGTTGGCAATCCTGTGGAGGCTCGAAGGTGGCTAAGGCAGGCAAGAGCAAATTTTTCAGCTGCAAGAAATGACCTTCATAAAAATGCAAACGAGTGGGTGTGCTTCAAGTGCTACTTGGCTACAAAACTAGCGTTAATTGCCGCAGACTATGCAGTTAGAGGAAAATCAGATAAAGATGTGAAACCCACAGCACTGGCTCAAAAGGTGGAAGAGTACAATACTCAGTTGACTGGACTGACAAAGGATGTGAACATCTTGGAAGGTTATGGGGTTGACAGCCTGAGAACCCGCTATCCTGACCTCTTGCCCTTTCCTCAGATTCCCAATGATAGATACACTTCAGAAGTGGCAATGAGAGTCATGGAATGTACAGCTCGGATCATTATCAAACTAGAGGCATTTGTACAGCAAAAGATGTGAACAGCTAATGAATGGCAGGTATTTACATCAAGAAACAGTGGTGTCCATGTGCAACAGGAACATGTGGATTTAATACAGGACTGTTTCAAGCAGAATTGTGTAACCACTTGGGAGTTTATGCAGTTTGTTTGCTTATAAATGTCCATACAGGTGCTGCCTGAGCCTGAAAATCATTCTGTTACTGTAACTTTTAACTTTTTTGTGTGAAAGCCTTTGACGTGCAAGGTGTACATGATGCTAAGAGGCGTAGCAATATTTTTGTTTTTAAACCAAAGTTTGATTCCCCCATATGGAAATGAATAAGACCGCGCTGCTTTTTTACTTCCTGTTTTATAATAAAATATTTTTTCTTGACACAGTCATCCAATTGACTGTACTGTAATTTGCATGTTTGCACTGCACCTTTGAGTAATGAGCACTTGCGTGGCTGCTAAAATGTGGCAGTTAAGACTTTAACTAATGCGGTGTTGTACATTAAACAGTGGGACTGATGTGCCTGATTGTTCTGTAAACTCTGGGACTTCATGTCTATGTCTAACTATGGTGGTGGTGATGTCATTTGTTTTTGTGAATGTAAGAGAAACATCCCTACTTTTTTCACATTTGAACCCCACTTTACCTGCTCAGGACCACAATAAACTCTGGTACCTATCACTAGAAAACACAGGGCACTTACATGAACTGTCCTGGATGGGGTTGGGTAGAGGATGATCCACCACCCAGCCTCTCTTCCCTCAGACATAGCAAAACGTCTGCGAATGATGTCCTACCCTCCTAGAAGGCACCACTGGAACTGTCACACAGGTCTCCATGGTGTTGGGTAAGTGCATTAGACCACTGTATTCCAACACTGAAGTACTTTGCAAAAGTCTTAGGCCACCATTAGATTTGTTGTTTTAGCAATGGTGTACAGTGGGGCAAAAAATTATTTAGTCAGCCACTGATTGTGCAAGTTCTCCTACTTTGAAAGATGAGAGAGGTTTGTAATTTTCATCATAGGTACACTTCATCTATGAAAGACAAAATGAGAAAAAAAATCCAGGAAATCACA
>JAJAGP010006698.1:0-19122 GCA_025084515.1 Ancistrus triradiatus | reverse complement strand
AGGTAACACCCTAATGCTGAGTTTTTTTAGTTTTATGTAAGAAACTTGCACATCTCTGCTACAAATATGTTTTATGAACAATTCAGCAATAAGTAAAGCATGCAAACATTGCAACTTATGCCATAGGTGGGGCTAACAGACTGACAGCTTAACTGTAGCAGTCACTAAATCTCTAGTAAATTGATACAAACACAAAGACACCACTATAGGACCATTGCTCAATGAAGGCTCCCTATCCTCCCACATATACAGCACATTCAGTTCGTCCACCTTATTTTCAAGAGACCTCACATTCCCCATGATGATGGAGGGGATAAAGAGCTTGTAACATCTCCTCTTTGCCTTTAGTTAAGTCCAGTTCTGCATCATCTGAATGGTCTCCTTATTTCTTTGGGAATGTTGAACAGAAGCAGTATGTGTATAGGACAAGTAAAATACTTGAACTTAGTGAAACATTCATCTAGATTCAACCCATCATAAAAGCTTGGAGTACTAGAAGAGGAGCTATAAAGTACTAATTGTGAATTTTCTTTTATCATCCCCTTTCACATTCCTACTGTTTTTTCCCTCAACATACTAAAAATATCAGTGACTCCACATTTTTCTCCTGACAAGATAACACTTTATTTCTCCCACAATGGGGAAATTTACAGTTTGCAGCAGCAAGAGACAGGAGTAATGTAAAAAAAGTGTAAAGAATAAAAATTATTTACACTTTTATGATATACACAGATATATTAACCAGAAATAAAATGCCTTTAAGTAAAATTTATTAATTTGTTTGAGTTGAGTCAGAATATTCAGCTATCAAACTGAAATTGTTTTGTGTTCTGACTGCGATTTGTTTATTTTCTTTGAAGTGAAAAAAGAGTGTATATTCCACTACTAGACAGTACCTACATGCCAACAATTTATTTGATAGTCATGCCGTAAGAAACAGCCAGGTGGGTTTGACATAAAATGAAAGATGGGTATACAAAAAAACAACGGAATCCCCAATTATATAGTATAGCATAGTATACTGGAGGATCTGTAATGATGTGTGTTGTTCTTCTCTAAAGACCCTTGAAAATGTGTTAGGATACATGACCTCATGATTTCAATATAAAACCATATATTATTGGATGTCTGTATAAGATCTCCAGTAACAAGGAATTTGTAATCGAAAATCTGACTGTTCTGTCAAAATTGGGTCATGGGTGTATCATTCAGAAAGATTATGATCCAACCTCTAATCAACAAAAAATGTTCACTGATCACAGAATCAGGCTTCTGAAATGACCATTCCACTCTTGTGACTCTAAACCCATTAAAACCTGAATAAAAGTGTACTGAACATGGAGTAATACTATATTGACTATGCTTTGTATTCTCTGATCTCATCAAGGACAGTGCTGCTTGAAAGTTTGTGAACCCTTTACAATTATCTATATTTCTGCATAAATATGAACTAAAATATAAACAGATTTTCCTAAAAGTAGATAAAGAGAACCCAATTAAACAAATGAGACAAACATATTATACTTGGTCATTTATTTATTGAGGAAAATGATCCAATATTACATATTAGTGAGTGGCAAAAGTATGTGAACCCTTGCTTTCTGTAACTAAACGTTTCCTGTAACTGTTGATCAGTCCTGACCACTGGCTCATTTTAGTCTCTTAACTCATTTGAGTCATTTTAGCCCATTCGTCTGTACAGAACCGCTTCAACTCTGGGATGTTGGTTGGTTTCCTCACATTAACTGCTCGCTTCAGGTCCTTTTCAACAATTTGATTGGATTAAGGTTAGGACTTTTACTTGGCCATTCCAAAACATTAACTTTATTCTTATTTAACCATTCTTTGGTAGAATGATTTGTGTGCTTAGGGTCTTGAGATTCAGTTCATGGACAAATGACCTTGACATTTTCCTTTAGAATTCTCTGATATAATTTAGAATTCATTGTTCCACCAATGATGGCAAGCCGTCCTGGCCCAGATGCAGTAAAACAGGCCCAAACCATGATACTACCACCACCATGTAGGTAAAGAGAACCCAGTTAAACAAATGAGACAAAAATATTATACTTGGCCTTTCATTTATTGAGGAAAATTATCCAATATTACACATTAGTGAGTGGCAAAAGTATGTGAACCTCTAGGATTAACAGTTAATTTGAAGGTGAAATTAGAGTCAGATGTTTTCAATCAATGGGATGACAATCAGGTGTGAGTGGGCACCCTGTTTTATTTAAAGAACAGGGATCCAACAGTCTGCTCTTCACAACACATGTTTGTGGAACTGGATCATGGCACAAACAAAGGAGATTTTTGAGGACCTCAGAAAAAGAGTTGTTGATGCTCAACAGGTTGGAAAAGGTTACAAAACCACCTCTAAAGAGATTGGACTCCACCAATCCACAGTCAGACAGATTGTGTACAAATGGAGGAAATTCAAGACCATTGTTACCCTCCCCAGGCATTGTCAACCAACAAAGATCTCTCCAAGAGCAAGGCATGTAGTAGTTCACAAACTTTCAAGTACCACTGTATATGAACCTCTAGGATTAGCAATTAATTTGAACATGAAATTAAAATAGGGTGTTTTCAGATTGTGTACATACTGAGGAATTTCATTACTCCAAGAGCAAGGGATGTAATAGTCAGCGAGATCACAGAGGGACCCAGGGTATCTTTTAAGCAACCGCCTTGGTTTCTCTGAAGAGTTATAGTATAAGAGTTCACTGTTTGACTGTTTTTTCATTTTGTAAAATCTTGACAAAAAATGGAATTTTGTGTACAAATAGAGGAAGATCAAGACCATTGTTACCCTCTCCCAGAGTGGCCAACCAACAAAGGTCACTCCAAAAGCAAGGCGTGTAATCGTTGGCGAGGTCACAAAGGACCCCAGGGTAACTTCTAAGCAACTGAAGGCCTCTCTCACATTGGCTAATGTTAATGTTCATGAGTCCACCATCAGAATAACACTGAACAACAATGGTGTGCATGGCAGGGTTGCAAGGAGAAAATCAGTGCTCTCCAAAAAAGAACATTGCTGCCCATCAGCAGTTTGCTAAAGATCACCTGGACAAGCCAGGAGGTTATTGGAAGAATAGTTTGTGGATGGATGAGACCAAAATAGAACTTTTTGGTTTAAAAGAAAAATGTTATGTTTGGATAAAGAAAAACACTGCATTTCAGCATAAGAACCTTATCCCATCCGTGAAACATGGTTGTGGTAGTATCATGGTTTTGGCCTGTTTTGCTGCATCTGGGCCAGGACGGTTTTTCATCATTGATGGAAAAATTAATTCTGAATTATATCAGAGAATTCCAAAGGAAAATGTCAGGACATCTGTCCATGAACTGAATCTCAAGAGAAGGTGGGTCATGCAGCAAGAGCACAGAAGTCGTTCTACCAAAGAATGGTAAAAGAAGAATAAAGTTAATGTTTGGAATATCCAAGGCAATGTCCTGACCTTAATACAATCCAATTGAAGCTGTTCTGTATGGAGGAATGGGCTAAAATGTGCAGGACTGATCAACAGTTACAGGAAACGTTTAGTTGCACTTATTGCTGCACAGGGGGGTCACATCAGATACTGAAAGCAAAGGTTCACATACTTTTGCCACTCAGTAATTTGTAATATTGGATCATTCTCCTCAATAAATAAATGACAAAGTATAATATTTTTGTGTCATTTGTGTAACTGGGTTCTCTTTATCTAGTATTAGGAGTTGTGTGAAAATCTGATGAAGTTTTAGTTCATATTTATGCAGAAATCTAGAAAATTCTAAAGGGTTCACAGACTTTCAAGCACCACTGTACATGTGCCACTCACAGATATGTGATATTGGATCATTTTCCTAAGTAAATAAATGACCAAGTAAAATATTTTCTCTCATTTGTTTAAATTGGTTGCCTTTGTCTACACTTAGGACAAGTGTGAAAATATGATGATGATTTTGGTCATGTTTTTACAGAAATATATTAAGGTGTAGGAAGGGGTAAAAACCTTTTGGGGCATGGTCTACTGTTATGCCAACTACGCTACTCAAATACATTACTCAGTGTGTAATATTGTAATATTATATAATCTCAAATTGTGTGGCATTTGGCCATTAAAAACAGATTTCTTGTGAATATGAAATTTAAATGTGGAGTATTCCATGTCTCATTATTGTTTGCCTAAACTCAACCTACCTAATGAATTCCTACATTAAATACTGCTGTCTGTATGTGATATTTTGTGATGGCTGAGAAGATTATGTTTTTGTGACATTCTGTCCATGGACAGTTCATGAGATTGTGTTCATTCCTAGTACAATATCCATAAAGAGGTACACTGTAGGCATTTTCATACATATTATGCATGTGTTATTCAGTATCTTGTAAGAGTAGGGCTGGAGAGCTTTCCAGGGCAATACACTAGGGCTGAACAAAGGACATTAAATGGGAGAGGGGTTGGAGAGGGAAGCTGCTGCCATATCCAGATGCCAAAAATCTGATATATCTCACTGTCTCTCTGCTTTCCTTGGTTATGTATTAAATTTACATGTCTATCCGCTATCCCCCCCCCAATATTTGGTATATTTTATATTTTATTTTGATATTAAGACCCAAGTTTATTTTACCAAGTAAATATCTCATGTATGTCCCATAATCTTATGTTAATACAGCAACCAGAAACTTAATAATTTGTTAAATAGGAATTCTCACACCTTTGCTGAACTGTGTATCCAGTTACTTTCAAGCACCACCATATATGAACCTGTAGGATTACAGATTAATTTGAAGATGAAATTAAAGTTGGGTGTTTTCAGATTGTGTGCAAACTGAGGAATTTCATTACTCAAAGAGCAAAGCATTTAATAGTCAGCAAGATCACAGAGGGACCCAGGGTATGTTCTAAGCAACCGCCTTGGTTTCACTGAAGAGTTATAGTATAAGAATTTACTGTTTGAATGTTTTTTTAATTTTGTAAAATCTTGACAAACAATAGTTTGAAATTGGTAGCTTGTAAGATAGGGAAACATGTAGGAAACCCATTTGCACCCATACATAAACCCCACGTAGGGTGCAAAAGTATTTTATTTCATTTGTAGTTGGGAAAGGTTGATTTAAAATTCTTATTAAGGTTTGGCTAGGTTAGGAAAATGTTTTTTTGTTTTTATCCTTTTCATTGATATCATTCATGGGAATATTTAGAGCAGGTTATACCCACTGAAAGCCATATAGTATGATGTTGACATGTGTTATGGGTTTATTGGAATATCTGTGCCAAGCTTTATAATAAACTTATATAAACAAAGCCTAATCTCATTAATTCAAGCTCTCCTTATTCTGTACCTTTCACATTTGCCTCCTGGTCAGGTTTCTCAAATTCCCTACACACAGCTGAGAGTCATGACAATAAACAAGTTCAAACTTTTACAATAGCTTTTCATGTATTTGTAATCAACACAACTGACCAAATATGCTTTTTCTTGCATTCATCAGATGCCCTAATCCAGAGCGACATACAAGTAATACAATCTTGAAAGATAAAATCAAAGCACCTCAGGATTAAGGGCCTTGCTTAAAGGCAAAACAGTGGAAGATTTGGCAGGTCCTGGACTTGATCCCTCAATATTTTGGTCAATAATCCAGTACTGTATTGGTGCTGATTAGTGATCAATTACACATGCATGGATACACCTATACTGCAATAACCCCAATTCAATTAGCCAAGAAGTATGAAAATATTTCTACATGTTTGCAGCAATTTACTTTACAGGAAATGCCTTAGAGCTCACTGATTGATCACAGTTCCTGAGAAGTGCAAATTATTTACAAAATCCTAATTTAATACACAAGTTAATCAAACCTTTAGGAACATATAATTGTGAAAATCTGATGAATGGGAGATGAGTGGCGAAAGCTTAATCAAGGTATCTCAAGGGCAATAGGTAATAACTAAAACAGGCACAGGTCACAAATCTTAATAGGGGGGAGACCGGGGCTTTTTGTCACATGGGTAAGTTGTCACATCATTAATATTTTCTAAACCAGAGGGAACTATTTGAAAATTAAATACTAGTTATGTGCATATACTTGGCCTGATGTCATGTCCTGTCTGGGAATAGCACATCACACTGTTAACTGAGGTGAGCACTGATTTACCATTTTTTATATTCTAAAGTAAAAAAATTAACTTTTTTTTTTGTTATAGCCTTCTTCTAGTTTCTTCTAGAACATTTTCATAATTAGTGTGTTGCGCAAGCAACACACTATTGTTCTTCCAAATATTATTTTTATTATTTCACCTGTTTTTCGGTTCGCATCTCCTCCTACAGTTTTCGAGATATCGACACGGGACAAACACCAAAATGTCCGGGATGTTCTAGAGAAGTGTGCTTGTTGATAGCTAAGAGAAATGTTGGTGCATTCGCACGCTACACTCGCATTTGTGCGAAAAACAGTCCCATTCACTTGCATGGGATTTCTTTAAAAACTGCCCTAACTCAGTCAATTTTGGAGCTACAAATACCAAACTCGGCATGGTCGGACCTGGGCTGACCGAGACCCATGATCTCAAGTTTCGCACAGATTGCACTCTTTGAACACTTTCTATCACTCTTTAAAAATCACTCCATTCATTGAATAGGGCAGAAGCTAGAGTGTGCACTCTAGATTTCAGGGAAAATCGATTAATTCACCTTTTCACTGAACAAACGTCTCCAAAATCCTGATACTTTCACCTAGAAACTCCATTTAAACTGCACATGGTAGACATACTTCCCCTTAATCATTCATCTAAAGATGGCATCGCTAAACAAATATTTTTTCGACTTATGACGATTTGTTCGACCACTAGGGACTGACACGTCCCTCATTGACAGCAATGTAAAATGTGGGAATGGCGAGGCGCCTTTTTTCAAAGTTTCATTTGTGTTTAACCTGTCATAGCTTTGAGGCTTTTTCGTCAATCCACATCATCTTATATCCTAGCGATCTGCAAGGGGTCCTCTCTCAAACAACGTTTTCAGATAATTGATTGGTTACATATTTCTGGAGTTATGACCATTTGTTTCAGAGGTGCGAAATCGCTTGAAAGTCACTTTGTACACGGACTTTTCGCGAAACAAACATGTGTAAAATCATTATACTTTCACCTAGAAACTCCATTTAAATTTCAAATAGTAGACATACTTCCCCTTCATGACACATCCAAATATCTCGTCGTTCAACAAATTACTTCTCCTGTTATGAGCGTTTGTTTGAGAGCTGCACGAAATGCAGGAAGGAAGAGCTCAGACACCTCTGTGCCCGTCGATTCAAACACACACGCAGGCCACGCCCACACACGGAGAGCACATGGCAATGAAAAACGGATTCTTTAAAGTTAGATTTGCATCAATATGTGTACTATGAAGGCTTCATCATTACTGTAAAATATTGTCATTAATTAAACAGTCCAAACCTTTAAGTCGGGTTAAACATCACTTGTAATCCATACGAGCACAGAGTAAAACATTGCCGGCACAGCCGGAAACGGTCAATTTACTACTGTTCACTACACCCTAGCTGACTCCTTCACTCTTAAAGGGCCAGAGAGATCTTATGTAAATCGCATAACATGACAATTACTACATGGCTTTACTAAACTGTAACTCAGTTAGTTATTGACCTATGGCCATAACATTCAGCAGCCTTGGTCCCAGGTGCAATCTGAGGTGACATGTGACGCCCATAACGCCCCAGAGAACCCCGGCTGGGCACTGGGGCCCCTGGCAGGCCAATGACTAAAACTCGGCCAGTTTTCGACCCACGGCCACAAAATTTGGCAGGCTTGGTCCTGGGTGAAATCTGAGGTGACATGTCATGGCCATGGGGCCCCTGTGGACCCGGACTGGTGCACTGGGCCCCCAAGCAGGCCAATGACCATAACTCAGTCCGGTTTTTCAAAACTATGGCCCAAACTGGCAGGGTTGGTGTAGGGTCAAATCTAGGTGACATTTCGACTATGGCCACAAAATTGCCAGGGCTTCATCCCAACAGAGAAATCTGACATGGGCCCATGTGATGGCCCATGGGGCCCCTGTGGACACCAGCGGACACCCCCCTTGGGCCCATGCTGGGGCCAATGACCGTAAGTCCAGTCCAGTTATTGATTCATGACACGAATTTGCCCTCTCCCCTCTGCCTCTCTCCTCCTCATTTTCCTCTATTTCTCTTATATTATTTCCATTCCTTTGTGACTCTTTTCCACTTTATTCATCCACTCACCTCTCACCTTTTCCCCCTAACCCTCCCCCTCCTTCTTCCTCCACCTTATCTCATCTTCTCTCTTTTTTCGCCTATGGCCACAAAAATTTTTGCCAGGCTCATCCAACGAGAAATCTGACATGACATGTTATGCCCATGGGGCCCCTTTGGCCCCCAGGCAGGACACTTGGTCCCCTGCTGGGCACAATGACCGTAAGTCCAGTCAGTTTATTGATTCATGACCACGAATTTTGGCAGACTTGGTCCTCCCGCCTGCGTGCCATGTCTGAGGTGAAATGTCAGGTCCATGGGGCCCCTGTGAACCCCCAGCAGGGTACTGGGGCCCCTAGCATGCCATTGACCGTGACTTAGTCAGTTATTGATTTAATGACCACGAAATTCGCCAAGCTTGGTGGCTGCATGCTATCTGAGGTGACATATGAATGGCCCATGGGGCCCTTGTAGACCCCAGCAGGGAACTGGGGCCCATGGCAGGCCAATGGACCGTAACTCAGTCAGTTTTTTCGTCCCTACAGCCATAAAATTAGGCAGGGCTTGGTCCCCGGTGAAATCTGAGGTGACATGTGATGCCCATGGGGCCCCTGTGGACCCCCGGCAGGGCACAGGGGCCCCTGGCAGGGCAATGACCGTGACTCAGTCCAGTTATTGATTTATGACCACGAAATTTTGGCAGCTTGGGTCCCAGGTGCATTCTGAGGTAACATGTCATAACCCGCAGGTGACTATAATGACTACAGTCAGCTTTTCGAACTACATACTCTGTCCCTGATGCACATCACAGGGTAACGCACCGTCGCAAACACACTCCGCAGTTTCTGCAGGAACTGCACTTTCTAGTTATACATTTGTACTTGGTAGAGGAGAGAATAAAGTATCCTGTAATATGTTTGCTAATATCCTGCTTTGAAGCTAACTTTGAGATATAGCTAACAGTATCAAACATGGTAGTCGAGGGACCTTGTCTCAGTGATTTTGGGGCAAGTTGTCACATGATCACAAAATCACTGAGACAAATATCCAGCATACATATACATATACATAGCTAGTTCACCTTGTCCCAATGGTTCTCATAACTATTTAGAGTTTTGTGTGTTTTTTAAAGAAAGAGAGACCAGGAATGAATGAAGGGAGAAAAAAATTGTCAGGATTTATAAAAGAAAAACAAAAAAAAATGGCTGTGAGGCAGGTGAAGGTGGCAAATACCATCACTCATGAGTTACAGCCAAATTTACAACATGAACTACCGTACACTGGCTCGATTCTGTAAGACATTCTTCGCAGCTGGAAAAGTCAGAAAGCCATCCCAACTACAGTGTTGGGTATAAATCTCTAACAGCAAGTTGTTAGCCGAGATTTGGAGTTGCAGCTTGAGCAGTACTTTGTGAAATCAGCTGACATCTACTTTGGTTTGTTGCCAACTGAGCTGAGAAAGATAGCATATGTTTTGCAGTGGCACAGAAGGCAGGCACAAAGTAAAAAAATAATTTCAAAAGAAACGTAGGGGAATCAAATTTAAACACCAAAAGAGAAAGATGGCAGCCTATAAAAAAGAAAGACTCCAGACAGCTCTTCATCTATGAAGAATGTGGTGCCTGTGCCTTGTTTTGTGTGGAGACATTTGCAAACAGTGGACCAAAAGAGACTTGGGTACACTGCGTGAAATACAAACATGGGGCTCATGAAAAGTGATGATGAGTTCTGATGATGATGGTCTGAGTAGTGAGGTTTTGAAACCTAATTTACAATTGTTTGAATGCTTAACTTTTGAGACTTTTCTTTGAAATGATTTTCAGTTGTTGTAGTTATGACTAAGTTAACAGCAACATGCCAGAATTAATCCAAAGTAAATGATTAATCAATCTTTTTGCTGTAGCTTACTTTAATTTTGCATTTGAAGTAAACAAATTTGCAAACCATTTAATTGGTTCTTGTTTTATTTGTTGCAAAATCCAGTGTGATGCCTTACCCCATATAATGTGACAACCTACCTGCTGACGGGGCAATGTGTCAGATGTGCACACTCGCTCTTTAAATGGCTATATCTCTGTACTGAAAGAAAATATGGATATGAAATGAACACAACATATATTCCCAAGACTTTGTTCTTTCAAATAGTATGCAGTTTTTAACAACATTGTGTATGGAAGCCGAGATGTACAAAAGAGTGTGAAAAGTGTGACAAGATGCCCCGGTCTCCCTCTACTAATCAAGAAATTAATCTAAAGTGCAATCTGAAAGGCAGTAATAGACACAAAAACAGGCCATGGTCAGAACACAAGAAAACATACAATGTAAAAAAATGTGTTGATTTACTTAAAAATATAGTGCAGTTTGAGTGCAAGTTGTTGCAGACTTATTTGTAAGTATAATCACTATTTTTTTATTTTGCTTACTAAAAATCTTAAAATATATGAGCTACAATTTGCAATAATACCATGACTGAAGACTACTACTACTAATGACACAATGAAAATCGACAGCAGGTGGTACTAGTTGCACATCAATAGATTGTACAAGCACTACACACGTCTTTTGGTAAACTTCAAATAATTTTATTTTAAGAAATGGTATATAAAATGCATAACATTTGAAGGAAAAAAACAAACAAAAAAAACAAATGAGTGAAAAATAGTTTAATCCTCACAATACGACATAAAATTTCAGCTAGAGACTTAAGTTTTTACATCACACAGCCCTCTCCACCCATAATGACTGTTTCTAGTGTATGTATAACATATCTATAACATATGTGCATAATGAATAATGCAGAGGAAACAAACAAACAAACAAAATGCTATATTAAAGAAAACAATGTATCGGGGTCAGTCTTTGGCCGCTAGTGGCCAGCATTTGACCCCATTTGGCGGTGTGGGCCAGCCCTTCCCGGGCATTTAATGGTTAAGTGGCGACACCTGTTGTTGAGCCCATATAAACACCTCTTGTGGGCTCACACAGTGTCGCATCATTTGCTTGGTTCCACTTGCGTCGCCACCCAAGTGGTCGCTCTGCCCCTGCTCGTAACGGCATTCCACTCACTTGCTCGTTTTGATTTGTGCTTTTGAGAGACAGTGCTACGTCTCAGAGTGCGAAGACTCTCAGATGGCGGCTATCAGGAGATAGCCCGGTAAGGTAGGGCCCTAAGATTAGTGTAGGGTCAGTTTTTGTTTATTTTAATTTGGTTTGTTTTCTACCGGGTTCTCTCCGCTCCTTGCGAGCCTCGCCCACGCCTTTCCCTCTCACGCCGTCGCCCGCTTCATTCGCAATCGGGGGATTTCTGTTCCCAACATGATTGCATGTTTTGAAGAGTACACTGAGTTTTCTAACCTCATCCGCTTCATTTCCCGCGCCCATGCCGCACTTTACCAGGCGCTTGTTTTCATTATTTGTGCGGCAAGCGCTTGTGTAAGCTCCGCTCAGGATCCTGCGCTTCGCGCATGCTCAGTCCCATATGCCGTTTGTGCAGTGGAGGTACGTCGTAAGCGTAGTACTGAATAGGGGTGTTCTAGGCTTACGACGTTCCTTCTTTCTTTTACGTTTTATTAGTTACTTTCACCTTCGGTTTTCATTTATTTCTTTGATTTATTGTATTTTGGTTCATTGCTTCCATCTGGAGCTAACTGCACTTGGGTCCTTACCTGTTTATTCTTTTGTTTACACGGTTCGTCATTTGTTTTTAATATGTCGAACCATAACAGAATGATGCGAACCAGCAAAAGGACCCAGCATTAGGTCCTGGACCTCCAGTTTGGTGGTTCCCAGCCGCCACGGCCGTTTTTTTTTTTACCAGGGTCCAGGATG
This sequence comes from Ancistrus triradiatus, assembly GCA_025084515.1. Taxonomy (NCBI): domain Eukaryota; kingdom Metazoa; phylum Chordata; class Actinopteri; order Siluriformes; family Loricariidae; genus Ancistrus; species Ancistrus triradiatus. The sequence continues at coordinate 7,073 of JAJAGP010006698.1, read as the reverse complement.
GCTTATGGGGGGCCATCCTATGATTACGGCCTAGTCATGGATCCGGTGGTCCATCCCAGCCCTCCAGAGCCATCCCGCCCCCGCCGCCGTAGGCGCCAGTCTCCAGCCAGGTATGTGCTGGGGTTGTTGATCCCTCCTAATCCTGAGATACCAATGTTTAATCCCCCCGTGTGACCCATCCCTCCCATGGTGAAGGGCCATCGCGATTGTCCGCCTATTACTCGCTCCCCGTGGGGCATTCCTTTGCCCATGGATGAGATTAAAATCTTTCCTCGGGCCCAGCAGCATGATCCCAAAGTTTCTCAAAAAGCTGATCGCAGATCAACAATTCTAAGTGTGACCAGTTCCTAACAATCCATTGCAGTGCCTCGGATATAAGACCCCAATTTACAAAAACTAGGCATTCAAACTCCATGTATTGTGGCTTCTGGCGCAAGTAAGCGGAGTACTGCCAGAAAAATTCACCGCATTTCTAGGTGTTCCTGTCAAATTTTTCCAGTAGATCAACCCAAACCGACGGAAGCGGGGTCGCGCTGAAACCTGCTGTCTCCATGTTACAGGCAGGTGCATAGAAATGGTAGAGACAAGCACAGGTTTCCAAAAGCAAAACAAAGGTTTATTAACAAAAGAAGTAATCATAACAAATGTCCACTAAACCGAGGGAAACACAACTAACAAAAGAGACCAAAAACAAACAAAGTGGGTGTAAAGCTAGCAATTAGCATTATAACATGAACATAAACAAAAGAGCAAAAGAGGCTCAGGCAAAGCTAGTGCAAGATTAAAGCTAACGGGGCTTCCAACACGGACGAAATGCAAAACACGCAGATAATCCACACAGGGGGCACGCACAGCATGCTTGGCACACAACCAAGTCAAAGTGTGAATGTTCAAGCCAAGCATATATCCAGTCTACACCAGCTGCCTCCAACTTGCTCATCAGCGAGCCTGATGCGGAGCAGAGCTCTATATAGGTCCGCGGGACACACGTGACTCAGCCGATGACCATGAGGTGCAGTCCGGATCACCCCCAGTGGACACGAAAGGCAAAGCAGGCAGGGTTTTGAGGCAAATCGTGACAATCATATGTGGTGCACCTGATTTTAGGCATTTTAAGTAGTAATATTACCATCTGTCAATACTGTTAAAATTAAGATCAAGTTCATATGTTTAAAAATGTTTATGCTATATGTTTATGTTTAAAACAAAGATTTTCATGGGGTGTACTGTTTTCTTTCTTTTTTACAGGAGCATATACATGTACCACACTAACCTTGAAATGTATAACAAAGTCTTCAGTATTTTCAGACAGGTGTACCACAAATCACTACCTCTCTACAGCTATGAACACCAGCATTCTTAGTGGCATACAAACACATTGTGAGTTCATGATGAGGCACCAAATCTGAACACTTCAAAAATTCCGTAAACACAACTGAATTGCCTGGTGTGACGGGTGCTCGCCTGCCTTTCCGACGATAGGGGGCAGCGTTGGCTTTCTTTCCTCAGGTTGAGACCCTGACAGTCAGCACGATCGCACAGGTATGATCAAGGCTGTGCGATCGCGTTATTATTATCACGTGCAGATCTAATCAAGCTGCTCGTTTGCTCTATGGGCAACACCCACTGACTCAGGTATATAAGATCTATCCTGAGTTCAGTCGGTGTTGCACCATCCCCTGGATGGGGGGCACCATCGCCCTCCGAGCCCTCATCCGGCTCAGACGGGCTGCAGTGGACGCCCGCCGGTAATCGGTATTGTCAGGGACAGTCGGTAACTGATTCTTTGAAGAGGATCAGTAATTGTATGGCTAGGAAGCCGGATGGTAACCGCTAGGGAATTAGACGCTAGAGCAGGGTCAGTATCCGTTGTTCGCGCTCCCTGTGCTGCATCACAGCTCCGCCAGAGCCCTCAGCGGCTTTACACTGGCTGTTGCGGTGTTCAACCCACCTCCCTGTTCTCCCTGCCGTTCCCCTTTCTTCATTTAAGGTACCTTTTCTCGCGCTTTGTTCGGAAGACTGTTGCCGCCGTCCGCGCTGTATTTAAAGAGGGACGCTTCGCTGACTCTCAGCCCCATCCTGTGTCGCATTTAAAAAGGGAATGCTTCGCTGCTCCTCAGCCCCGTTCCGTTCACGCGTCCGATGTTGTGCTGCGCTGGTTTGCGTAGAACCATGACTCGCATCGCGTCTTTTGCGTCCGATGTCGTGCTGCACATGCATGGCATGGTGGCCAGCTTTGTGCCCGCTGTAGCCCCTACCTTGTACACGCATGCGTAGAACCGTGACTCGCTTCGCTTTTCGGGAACCGGCGGGCCCTACGTTACAGCACGTCATCGCTTTCTCTACACTCGTGAGCTGCTGGTTGAGTGCACACGCAGTCTCGTTCAAAGAGTGAGAGAAAGCGATCGCTCTTTTCTCCATGTTCGCCACGCATATATATTTAAATGTAATGAAGAGTTGCTGGCGTTCGTGTAAAGAAATAAATGTGCACTACTCATTCTATTGTTTCAAGTCCACGCTAGACGGAGACATTTAGTAGGGGTTAACCCCCCGTTTTGCAAGCACATCACGTGACTCCTTCTTTGGTCTCGTGGTTAGGGTCACGGACTCCGATGCCATCGCTCGGAATTCGATCCCACGCTGTCTCATCGTTGACCCTCGGTGGGACAGCGTGCACCATTTGGCACTCCCCCTTACGGGGATATTAATATTGTTATTAATTTCAGTTCATTAATACCATCTGGAGCTAACTGCATTTGGGTCCTAAAACACTTTTCTTTCGGGGTTCGCTTATACCTTCTTGGCGACCCCGTGACACCTGGTCCAGCAAAATCAGTATTTCATTCATGCATTCAGGCTAGAAAATGTAGTGAGGTAGTGCCATAGTCACGCCTTTACCCCTTCAAAGAGTCGCTGTGGATGACAGGGCCTCATCCAAGGACAACCACAGACCCGGGGAGCTGGATGAATCAGGAGCTTCAGGGAGCTGCCTTGGATGACAGGGGCCACCAGGACAGTGTCAGGAACATCATGGGCCAACAGGACAGACTGGCCTGGTACTGGAATGGGGATGGGGATGGGAGTCAAGGCTGGAACAGAAACAGAGACAGAAGACTGGAGACACAGGAGCTGGAGCTGGAACTGAGGCTGGATGCAAGACGGGAAATAACAGATCAGTGAGCTCTAGGATGAATATATCACACCAGGAATGGATGACCATAATCCAATCAAAATGTTGTGGAACGACCTGAAGTGAGCAGTTAATGTGAGGAAACCCACCAACATCCCACAGTTGAAGCTATTCTGTATGGAGGAATGGGCTAAAACTCCTCCAAGCTGATGTGCAGGACTGACCAACAGTTACAGGAAATGTTTAGTTGCAGTTATTGCTGCACAGGGGGGTCACATCAGATACTGAAAGCAAAGGTTCACATACCTTTGCCACTCACTAATATGCAATATTGGATAATTTTCCTCAATAAATAAATGACCAAGTATAATATTTTTGTCTCACTTGTTTAATTGGTTTCTCTTTATCTGTTTTCAGGACTTGTGCGAAAATCTGATGATGTTTTAGGTCATATTTATGCAGAAATGTAGACATTTCTAAATGGTTCACAAACTTTCAAGCACCACTGTAGATGACTCTATATTAAGACACATGAAAATAGCTACTACTTTAGGAACACAAGCACCTATATTAAACTGTATCCTGAGAGCCGGGGTGCCAGACATTTGTAGCCTTAATAGCTGGATTGACCTTCACCTGAACCCTGGAACGAAGGTTTCTTCACCCCCTTTCTACTATCAACACACAAATATTACGTGACACTGGAACACACCAAGAAGAAAACCCAGTGTATCCTAATGGTCACCATAACAATTGTCATAGTAACAATTGTTTTAAACATATGAACTTGATCTTGATTTTAACAGTATTGACAGATGGTAATATTACTACTTAAAATGCCTAAAATCAGGTGCACCACATATGATTGTCACGGTTTGCCTCAAAACCCTGCCTTGGCTGGTCTGAGTGGGGAGTAGCATTCACCGTAAAAGCAACATGGCAGAATCGCTCGGCAGCCTGCCAGTTCACCTGTTGGCTCACACTTGCGCCCGTTTTTTTTTTTTAGCAACCTCGTTTGGCGACTTATTTGGAATGCTTACTCCTGGTTGTTTTACATACTTTCTGCTTAGTTTACAGCTTCGTGTCTTGCATACCTACTTTCAGTGTACTGTTCGCTCTGCTTGTTCCCTCATATTTATGTACATTGGTACTCGGTGCTGGCATGCCTGCCTTGTCCATTAGCCAGGAGTGTCGGGTGGGCAGTCTGGTTGAACTGGGCTTCAGTCCTCTTGATCTTGACTCGTGCATCCTTGCCTTAGACTAAGGGCAGAGCTGGGGGTTCATAGTCAAAGAGCCTTATGGTGATCAGAGACCTTGGGGTGCTGTCTTCTGCCTCCTGTGGGGTTGCTTATGTCTCATGTGATCCCTTTTGGCTGTGTTACCTACCAGTTCTCCTCTTTCTAGCTATGCTGCTATAGCTAATGCTGCCGGGTTCTCAATGCTACACATGGCATCAGTGATTGTTAATAGACACTGTGCTCTTAATCAATAACTAATTGCATTTACTGTTTTCTCTCCGAGCTGTGTTCCAGTACCAGTTGCAGCCCCACACATGATGTTCATCCGCTGCAGTGTCACTCAAGCTGCTTCCGTCATCAGTTCCAGCCCCATCATACCCAGGTCACTTAATGCCGATGTGCATATTTCACATTTTATTTTGAAGTATGACTCCATGACTTTAGCTTCATTCTTAGATTTATCATCTACGCTGCCCAAGGAGGTTGGGTCCCTTTTTGAGTCTTGGTCCTCCCAAGGTTTCTTCCTCATAACATTTAGGGAGTTTTTCCTTGCCACTGTCACCCTAGGTTTGCTCAATGTGGGATTGGACATAGATATTATGAGATAATCAAAACTTGTAAAGTTGCTTTGAGACAATTCTCAGCAATGTTCATCCTGTTCTCATCAATAATATGGTGTGCATCTGTAAAAGTGAAGTCAGGAAAATCACAAAGCTACACGTCTTGTTTCTACAGACATCCTAATAATTCATATAGACAACATCTGATTATACAGTTATTAGTCAGCATAGCTAAGATTAAAATGAAGGCAAATATGAGTTAAAAATCTCTCAAATGTTTCCATTTTGTTTTCTGTCTAATATACAGAAGGCCTATTGTGGATTTATGGTGTTGGCATGAATACAGTTTTATTGTTTAATTCTGGGTGCAAGATCAAACAATTATAGCACCATCTGCTTTCTCAAACTACTAGTTATGATATATTTCATTTTTTACGTCTTCACTTATGTATTTGTCTATCCAGCATGGCTGCCAAGATCTTGTTTTATGTTTGAAAAAAACTGTTTATTGTACCGTACATCCATATGCCATACTAAGTTGGTATTTGGTGCTCATAGTGTAATTATTATCATTGTGACTGTGGATAAACTAATAATAGTAATAAAAACATACATAGATGGATACAAGGAACTAACTGTAATTTTATAAGTATAATAAAACAAGTATAAGTATTTATGCACCCAAGAAATGGTTGAAGGCTGCTGGTCTACACATACCCATGTATTCAGTTATTGAAGTAAAAGTACAAATGTATACTTTTATTGATGTCGTAGTAAAGCTAGTCAACTCTGTCAACTTAAATAGTTCAATAAAATAGCATATTAAAAACTGACCTTTTAATATCAACATATATCCTAACTAAGGTTTACTATAATACAGAAAGTTAATGCAAAAAATGGTCTGGGCAGATCCTGCAAAACCATGGGTGAGGTGCCAATGTGGTATCCTGACCAAGCCAACAGCATGTTATGGTCTCTGAACTGTTGGCTTTCCAAGTGGTGCTCTGAAAACAATGTAGGCTTCATAGACAATTGGGCAACCTTTGAGGGTAAGCCTGTTGTCCCTGCCACTCGGGAAGTTGCTTTCATTTCCTGTAACATACAGTGGTGCTTGAAACTTTGAACCCTATAGAATTTTCTATATTTCTGCATAAATATGACCTAAAACATCATCAGACTTTCACACAAGTCCGAAAAGGAGATAAAGAGAACACAGATAAACAAATGAGACAAAATATTATACTTGGTCATTTATTTATGGAGGAAAATTATCCAATATTGCATATTAGTGAGTGGCAAAAGTATGTGAACCTCCACAACATTTCAGTTGGATTAAGTCAATGATTTTAACTCAGCCATTCCAAAACATTAACTTTATTCTTCTTTAACCATTCTTTGGTAGAACGATTTGTTTGCTTAGGGTTGTTGTCTTGCTACATGACCCACCATCTCTTCAAATTCAGTTCATGGACATATGTCCTGACATTTTCCTTTAGAATTCTCTGATTTAATTCAGAATTCATTGTTCCATCAGTGATGGCAAGCCATCCTTCCCCAGATGCAGCAAAACAGGCCCAAACCATACTACCACCACCATGTTTCACAGATGGGATAAGGTTAGCATAAGGCTGGAATGTAGTGTTTTATTTTCTCCAAACATAATGTATTTATTTTAAACCAAAAATAGATGGATCCTTGTTCTTTAAATAAAACTGGGTGCCCACTCACACTAGATTGTCATCCCATTGATTGAAAACACCTGACTCTAATTTAACTTTCAAATTAACTGCTAATCCTAGAGGTTCGTATACTTTTGCCACTCATTAATATGTAATATTTTACCATTTTCCTCAATAAATAAATTACCAAATATAATATTTTTTGTCTCATTTGTTTAACTGGGTTCTCTGTATCTACGTTTAGGACTTGCGTGAAAATCTGATGATAGGTCATATTTATGCAGAAATATAGAAAATTCTAAAGGGTTCACAAACTTTCAAGCACCACTGTAGCCGATAGTCTTATGGCAGTGTCAGTTAAAATATGACTATCCGTAGTGTAACGGGCGGGGGCCTAACAGGCAAGGAGACAAACGCAGGTGTACAAAAAGGGGGAATTTATTAACAAAAGGCAACAGAAGGCAAA
>JAJAGP010006697.1:0-19137 GCA_025084515.1 Ancistrus triradiatus | reverse complement strand
TGTGTGTGTGTGTGTGTGTGTGTGTGTGTGTGTGTGTGTGTGTGTGTGTGTGTGTGTGTGTGTGTGAGATATCAGTGCTGTCTGAGCTCTTCATCTCCTCCTCCTCTTCCTCTGTACAATATTTCATTTCTAAACTCCTTCCTCGTGTCCCTCTGCCCCTCTCCTACAAACAACACACAGACAGAAACCCCATCAGCTGCAGCTGCTCTCAGATTTAATGTTAGCACAGGATTTTCTGCTGGATCTTCAGGACACAAACAGATTTTTATTATGGATCCCAGAGGAAACAGCAGCAGCTCTTACTCTCTCGTTCAGCACCAAGAGCCTCAGACTTTATGCTGCATGTCCGATTTTAAGCTCATTTTCAAGCGATTTGCACTATTACATTTAAACACTGGTTATTTTAGGTTTTACATATAGCACAATGATCATTCAGGGCTTAAATTGAACTAAACACTTGGACCAACATATTTATTTACCTCCAGGCTTCTATTTTCATCATTTAGGTTCCATTTGGGAAGATTAAATACAGAAAAAATGCCTTTAATTTTTTGGTGTATAATGTGTGTGTGGATGCTGGTGATTGAAAATTATCCATGCTGTGCATTTTCTGTTTCAGCAGGGACTTGTAAAGCTAAATCCAAAATTTGGAACTGTTAGCTTTCCATTGGAACACAGATTGGCCATTCAACGGTTACACAGACCCAGAGATTTGCATATCTGCATAGTCATAGTCCAGCTTCTGTCTGAACTTTACAAGCTCTTGAATAAGTAACGAACTGAGTACATACAGAGCCCTCCCATAGGGGATATCTTATGTAGTCTTTAGAGTGGAACTCGTTTTGTGGACTGAGAACACAGCTATAGAACGACGTTACATTGGAATGAATGGATTTTTATGGGACGACGTAAGCATGCAAAAAAGAACTTTACTGACATTTTATTGGCAATTTAACGGTATCATGGAGTTGTTTAGACGGTTAGATGGTAAGTGAATTTTCTATGATAAAATCAAAAGTTATTTTACATCCTAAGTATATTTTAAAAAGCAATATAGTTGGGTAGGTATGTTTGTTTTGTACACAAACATGGCGGACAGCTGTGTTTGGTATATGATTTATGGCGAATGGCTGCATGTAGACGGTTGAAAATCGGTATGCAGGTAGTCATAATAGTATTAAATCTTTTGAGTTTGTGTTTTGGACTGTGTATTAAGAATGTTTTAAGTTATTAAGAATGTAAAGAACAATAACAAAAACGCCACCTAGCGCCACCACGCACGTCCATGAAAAAATTACATATGCAGCATGTAAGAAGCAGAGGAACCAGAAACTAAAATAAATTTGAAAAAAGTTTAAACATTTCAGCTAAATAATCAATTATCTTTAATATTACATAGAAATTTCATAAAGACTCACCAGCTCTGGATGGAACAGGTTTGAATCCTGAAAGACAGATGATGGACAGACAGTTACTGTAAGAACTGGGTACTGTATCTGATCTACTGCATGATGGAGCTGAGCATCAACCATCAGATGGAAATAGAATATTACTGTACAGTGGATCTGATTCATTCAGCTCTCTCATTATTTCATTTCAACTCTACATTCTGGTTTTAAACTTTACATTTATCTCCTTCTTTCCTTACCAGATTTCTTCTTCTTCCAGACAACAATTGCAGCAGCGATGCCAACGAGAGCAAGAACCACTGCACCAATGATGATACCAATCGGTACTCTATCTGATCCTCCACCTGACTGTCCCTTTGATCCTCCATCTGATCCTCCACCTGGATCAGCATAAATCAGTACACTCTCAGTATTTCTCTTCCACATCTATAAAACTGGAGTTGATTTCATGAAAGTGTTCCTCTTACCTCTCAGGATTCGTCTCTCTCTCGCTTTCAGCACCAAGTCCTCCTTCAGGCTGCTGTGTTTAATCACACAGGTGTATTCGTGTTCCTGCAGATCCTCAGGTGAGACTTTCAGAATGCTTCTCTTCTGAAAGCTTCCATCCTGGTTGGGTAACGTCTCTTTGAGCCCCACGTCCTCAATCAGGTCCTCTCCATCCTTCTGCCAGGTGATGTTTAGTCCTTTAGGAAAGAAACCTGTAGCATGACACACCAGTTCTGGAGAAGAGGAGAACTTTTGGAACATCAGCGCCTCAGGAGGAACTGCAGAGAGAGAAACATTATTAGTAGATGATGAAGGACAGGAAGAGGTGTGTGAGGGAGCAGTGGATGGATGTTTCTTCTCCACATCCTGATGAGGAATAAGTGAGGAACTGAGCAGCAGGTTTTCAGTGATGAATGCTTTGTGTGGGAGTTACAGTAACAGAGCAGATCATACACTCTACCTTTCCTCTCCAGAGTCTCTCTGCCGTAAGACACACACTTCTTTAACCAATCGATACACTCCTTCTCCAGGTAGTTCTGACGGTGCATGATATAATCAAATCTCTCAAACTCCTGTTTAGTAATATTAGCTTTATCTGTAGCTGCAGTCCAGGTCAGAGTTTCCAGATCAAGAATGAGGAAATCTTCTCCATCATAACCATACTGTTCGAATCCTCTAATGGTTCCATCATCATCCAGCTCACAGCCGTACATCCTCTGCATTATGTGAATTCCTAAAGAGACAAAAACATTAATAACACAGTAACACACTAATCAGACACAGCACAGGAAATAAAGAATCATAAATCTACCAGCTGCTTTCTATTTAAACTCCTCACTGCAGCCTTTAACTCGTACAGTGATCGACCAAAAACCACTTAGCACCGGCCTCTATCACAAATCTGCTGGATTACTATGAATTCCAACTTGATTATTTATAAATTAAATGTTTATCATTACCTGTATTGTGATTAAACAGCTTCATGGCTGTTATTAAATGCTGTTTGAGGTCGGCCTCATCACCCCACATACGAGCTGCCTGGTAGTTCCAGTGAAATACTGCACTGTCTTTCTTTATCCACTCCGTCTTATTGATCAGTGTCCTGTTCTTACTGTCATAGTACATAACCTGTTCTCCATTCACCAGACCAACAGCAATGACCTCTGGGAGATTTATTCCTTTTGTGACTGCAGTGTAGAGGAACTGTAGAGAATGAGTTCCTGTAAAAAGTTAAGTTTTAAATAGTTTTTCAGGAAAGTTATTTGCTGCTACAACAAAGACAGATTTGCTGAGGTTCTGGCTGCAGGTGAAAATATTAATTACGCTGCATAACATATACCTGCAGTATAATACAGAGAATAAAGCACTGCATGTGTTTGTAATCAATAATACGCTGCTCAAAAAATAAAGGGAAGACTTAAACAATACAATATAACTCCAAGTAAATCAAACCTCTGTGAAATCAAACTGTCCACTTAGGAAGCAACACTGATTGACAATCAATTTCACATGCTGTTGTGCAAATGGAATAGACAACAGGTGGAAATTATTGGCAATTAGCAAGACACACTCAATAAAGGAGTGGTTCTGCAGGTGGGGACCACAGACCACTTCTCAGTACCTATGCTTTTTGGCTGATGACTTCTACAACCCCACAAAGTGGCTCAGGTAAGTGCAGCTCATTTCAAGATTGCACATCAATGCGAGCTGTGTGGCAAGAGGTTTGCTGCTGTCTGTCAGCGTAGTGTCCAGAGGCTGGAGAGTCGCTACCAGGAGACAGGCCAGTACAACATGAGACATGGAGGAGGGCCGTAGTAGATTAGGAGTGTGGCAAACAACCCAGCAGCTGGACCGCTACCTTCGCCTTTGTGCAAGGAGAACAGGAGGAGCACTGCCAGGAGCCCTGCAAAATGACCTGCAGCAGGCCACAAAATGCTGGTTGCGGTTGGCCCCTGGGTTCCTCCTAAATGCAGGACAATGGCTAGACCTTCTTGTGGCTGGAGTGTGTCAGCAGTTCCTGCAAGATGACAGTGCATTGAAAGATATGGACTGGCCCGCCCATTCCCCAGACCTGAATCCGATTGAGCACATTCTGGGACATCATGTCTAGCTCCATCCACCAAAATCACGTTTGCACACAGACTGTCCAGGAGTTGGCGGATGCTTTAGTCCAGGTCTGGGAGGAGATCCTTCAGGAGACCATCCACCACCACCTCATCAGGGAGCATGCCCAGGCATTTGTAGGGAAGGTCATAACAGGCCACGTTGGGAGGCCACACCACAATTTCCACTTTTAATTTTGTGTGTGACTCCAAATCCAGGCATCCATTGGTTGGGGACTGTGGTAGCCTAGTGGTTAAGATACAGATACTGGACTCTGGGACCAGAAGGTCGAGGGTTCAATCCCCCTTGCAAGCTGCCACTGTTGGGTCTGAGCAAGGCCCTACACACAATTGCTTGGATTGTAAGCCTGTACCAATTGTACGTCGCTCTGGAGAAGGGCGTCGTCTGCAAATGCGTAAATGTAAATGTAAATTGGTTAATAAATTTGATTTCCATTGATGATTTTGTGTGATTTTGTTGTCAGCACATTCAACTTTGTACAGACAAAGTATTCAATGAGAATAGTTCATTCATTCAGATCTAGGATATGTTTATTGAGTGTTCCCTTTATTTTGAAAAATGTACAATGAAATATAAAGATTTTATTAATCAGACGATATTAGATTGAATTTTGTTTGGTCCTTGGGGTGCCACCGCAGAGTCTTACAAATAATCCCTGGATTATTATGAAGCTCACCTGCTGATGATTGGAGGAAAATAAACATAAAACCAGACAGCCACTGGAAACTGTTGTAAATGTGATAATGCGATCCATTTCCTGCAGGACCTGAAAAAAAAAAAAAAAGATTGTACAACAAATCCCAGAAATTAATCATTTAGCGTCTGAATAAACGTTACCAAAGTGACAAAAAATTATTATTTTAGTAATCAAGTATTCTACCGATTATTTCATCGATTATCGGATAAGAAAACTACTTTTCTTTATTATCAGTTTGCTTCCATAATATTTATTACTAGGCCTAAATACCATACTACAAACTACCAATTCATAAGGGACTGGGCTACTGCACATTTATGTACTATTTTGAAGTTTTGTTCTGCACTTGCTGACAACCAAACCAAACTAAAGATACCTGCTGTACTGATTCGGGTGCATTTAGACTCCCATTGCTAATTCATACCACCAATTTAGTAATTGTTGCATTAAAAAATTAAATTATTGAATTTTAATTCATTTCTTTCCTTAGTACTAAATTACACATGTATGAAGCCCCTAAAAGCCCCCAAAAGTTTTTTTTATCTTGTGTGCACAAGTTAAAAAAGTATTCAGCCAGCCGCTGATTGTGCAAGTTCTCCTACTTAGAAAAATGAGAGAGGTCTGTAATTTTCATCATAGGCACACTTCAACTATGAGAGACAAAATAAAGATAAAAAAAATCCAGGAAACCACATTGTAGGATTTTTTTAATTTTAATTTTAATTTAATTGTAAATCAGGGTGAAAATAAGTTTAAGAAGCTCTTCTGTCCCTCCACTCGTTTACCTGTATTAATGGCACCTGTTTGACCTCGTTATCTGTATAAAAGACATCTGTCTACAGCCTTCAACAGTCAGACTCCAAATCTCAAACCATGGCCAATAACCAAAGAGCTGTTGAAGGACACCAGGAAAGAAAATTTGTAGACCTGCACCAGGCTGGGAAGAGTGAATCTACAATAGGCAAGCAGGTTGGTGTGAATAAATCAAACTGTGGGAGCAAACGTAAGAAAATGGAAGACATACAAGACCATTGATAATCTCCCTCGATCTGGGGCTCCACGCAAGATATCATCCCGTGGGGTCAAAATGATCATGAGAACAGTGAGCAAAAAAATCCCAGAACTACATGGACGAACCTGATGAATGACCTGCAGAGAGCTGGGGACCAAAGTAAACAAAGGGTACCATCAGTAACACACTACGCCAAGAGGGACTCAGATCCTGCAGTGCCAGGCGTGTCCCTCTGCTTAAGCCAGTACATGTCCCAGGCCCGTCTGAAGTTTGGATGATTCCAGAAGAGGACTGGGAGAATATCATGTGGTCAGATGAAACCAAAATACAACTTTTTGGTAAAAACTGAACTTGTCATGTTTGGAGGAAGAAGGCTGACTAAATACTTTTTTGCCCCACTAAGGGGGTCAGATCGGGAGAGTATTTCTTCTGCGGTGTTGCTATCGGTGTGTCAAGAGTGGGAGAAGAGGGTTGCATTGACAATCCAACACAATGGGCAGCACTTTGAACACATTTTATAAGTGGTCATAAACTTATAAATAACTCATGAAAAAATAAAGTTCCGTTAAAACCAAGCACACCATTGTTTTTCCTGTGAAATTCTCAATAAGTCTGATGTGTTATATGACCCTCTTCCTGTTGGAAATAATAAAGTTGGATCCAAAATGGCCGACTTCAAAATGGCCGCCTTGGCCAACACCCATCTTGAAAAGTTTCCCCCCTCCCATATACTAATGTGCCACAAGCAGGAAGTTGATATCACCAACCATTCCCATTTCATTTAGGTGTATCCATATAAATGGCCCACCCTATATATATGTGTGTACATGTATGTGTATGTATATATATATATATATATATATATATATATTTATATATATACACACACACACACACACACACACACACACACACACACACACACACACACATAACCCTAGTATACACAGTCTATGGTATGAACACACCTTCAACTTGTAGGAATTGAGCTGCACAAATCGTTTCAGCCTAAACTTGATTCACGATTCAGTAAGGGAGACGCCTTCATAACACAACCGACAGAAATCATCAAGTAATACAGCATAAGACACATGAGTAAATGAGCAGGACATTGAGGACCAAAAATAAAGGAACATGACCTACCAAACACGGTGAGTGGGAATAACGAACAAAGGCGAAAAGAACCAGGAGAGAGACCAGGAAGAGTAGATCAAACAACCACAATGAGAAACACCGGCGCTATCAAACTAAAGCGACAAATGAAACAAAACCATCAAAAAGCCACGGTTACCAAACGTGGTGTGAAACCTAATAATAAGATAAAAATAAAAGCAAAATAAAAGTGAACCAGTAGCTGTATAAATAGTCCACTAGGATTCAGGTGAACTTATGATGGTGTGTGACGAGAGTGATGCAAATAAGATGCAAATAATGCAAATAAGAAGCCAACTTCAGCTTCGTCACTATGATACACCAAACACACATTAAAAGTTTTACAAGTCCTGCATTTAACATACAGCTGGTAATCTGCATGCGAATGCTGACTGACATTCACGGTGGGCATGCATGGAAGTGCGCTGCTGCCACTTTGAAATGGTAAGAGTTGCATAGTGACCAGGAGTGCATCTTTGAGGCGCAGTTTATGGTGGAGGTTTGCAAAGATTAACACTCACCATGCTATAGTAACAAGCTGTAACCAGCATGACTGGGAAAGGCACCTTGCTGTGCTGCTGATGCAGGAGTCCACTGGATTTACGTTGGCTCAACTGATGTTTGGGAATGAGCTGCACGTTGGTGAAACTGGCAATTGGAATCCCACCAGGAGAGGGCACAAGTTCAGCATAGAGCATGTGAGGGTCCTGAGACTCTGGATGGAGGCTAAGCACCAGCTCACCTGATAACAGCAGAGGGAAGGGGACCTATTAAAAGCAGGCACCTATTAATACAGGCTGTGTGAGGCAGGCTATGATGGTTTGGGAGTTTTTGTTGTTGTTGTTGCATTTGCAGGGAGGCTAGGGGTCACCAGGGACGTCTGACCCTTGGAGGGGAGGCAGCATCTCTGGCTGATTTTAAAGTGGGTGGGGCTAGTTATTATGATGTATTTAATTAAATGTATTCCCATGGTTATATATCTTTCTTATTTACGAAGGTTATTAGTTCACTTTTGGGGAGTATTTTCTCATGTGTTGTATTTAATCCACCATGGAAGAGAACCTTTGGTAAATCGTGGTAACTCCCTCCTCACTACGCTCCAAGATTAAGCCTCTACATCATTTACAGCTCTTGAAAAAGCTATTCTGTGCCTACAATTAAGTTTTGAATAAAAACATTATCATGACACTAGGATTGGTGTTTCAGCATCTAGTTTTGATTCTACACACTGTACTGATGTAAAGCACATACATGTATTACACATTACACAAGCTCCCGGACAAAAAATAAGCTCTTTGCCTGTTTAAGGTGGTAGCAGTGGGTACACCAGCAGTGGCAACAATTCCACTTTACAGGAAATTCTTGTCAGAATTGCATCTAAAAGACGAAACTGACAAACAGGGACCGCCAGCGTGTTTCACAGTAGGAATTGCTTCTAGAAGTAAAAGCAGGTACTTCATAACCAATTTCTGATCATGTAAATTGTTTATAATGCATTATGTTGTTTGGATGTAAAATAATATAATTATATTCGTGAATAATTTAGCTCTTGCTTCAAAGTTTTAATATAAAATTGTAAGAAAACCCAATATCTATATTTGCTACTCCCAATCAGTAACAGTGTTTTCCATGTTATTTGACAGAATTGAAGCGTTTTGTATCTTTTGTTTTGATAAAAATGAGTGAGTGAAATGTCTGTATCTGGGATGAGTCAAGTCAAGTCAAGTCAGATTTATTTATATAGCGCTTTTTACAATGGAGCATTCAACACCTTAAAGAATAAAATAAACACATTTAACATTTAAATCCACATTATATACTCATTGACAAAAAAAAAGCACCCCGATAGAAACATCAGATTGCTGCTTTTGTTTCCAGTGATGTCGTGAACAAGAAACCTGGACTATTATGGACTGGAACCGTACTGTCTTTAGCGACGAATACAGGTTCTGTTTGGGATCCGACGATTGTCAGATTCGAGTATGGAGGCCTCGTGGTGAGCGCTTCAATCCTGCGTTCTGCAGCATCTGTGGGTAAATATGCCACAGGATAAGATACAGAACCTGTACACCTCCATGATCAACAGTATCTCATCTTTAATCCAGGCTAGAGGCAGCCTAACAGGGTAACTAGAGCCTCCTTTCAATAGTACAGGTTTCCCCAATAAACTTATCCTTTCACTCTAATATTGTAATAACTTACATATATCATCATTACATTCATGCATATACAGTTTCGATTAAACAACTCCTTCTTGGTGTGTTATTTTTTGTCAAGGAGTGTTTTTGAGTGTATAGAAAAAAGTGGAGCTAAACAACTACACTGCTCAAAAAATAAAGGGAACACTTAAAAACACAATATAACTCCAAGTAAATCAAACTTCTGTGAAATCAAACTGTCCACTTAGGAAGCAACACTGATTGACAATCAATTTCCCATGCTGTTGTGCAAATGGAATAGACAACAGGTGGAAATTATTGGCAATTTAGCAAGACACACTCAATAAAGGAGTGGTTCTGCAGGTGGGGACCACAGCCCACTTCTCAGTACCTATGCTTTCTGGCTGATGTTTTGGTCATTTTGAATGTTGGTGGTGCTTTCACACTCGTGGTAGCATGAGACAGACTCTACAACCCACACAAGTGGCTCAAGTAGTGCAGCTCATCCAGGATGGCACATCAATGCGAGCTGTGGCAAGAAGGTTTGCTGTGTCTGTCAGCGTAGTGTCCGAGGCTAGAGGCGCTACCAGGAGACAGACAGGCCAGGACAACCAGGAGACGTGGAGGAAGGCCGTAGGAGGGCAACAACCCAGCAGCAGGACCGCTACCTCGCCGCTTGTGCAAGGCGTTAACAGTCGGTAACAGGGGAGCACTGCCAGGCCCTGCAAAATGACCTCCAGCAGGCCACAAATGTGCTGTGTCTGTACAAACGGCTAGATAGAAACCGACTCCATGAGGATGTTATGAGGCCCCGACGTCCACACGATGGGGGGTTGTGCTCACAACCCAACCACCATGCAGGACGCTTGGCATTTTGCCAGAAGGAACCCACCAGGGATTGGCAAAATCCGCCCACTGGTCGCCCTGTGCTCTTCACAGATGAAAGCAGGTTTCACACTGAGCACATGTGACAGATAAGACAGAGTCTGGTGACGCCGTGGAGGGCGATCTGCTGCCTGCAACATCCTTCAGCAATGAACGGTTTGGCAGTGGGTCAGTAATGGTGTGGGGTGGCATTTCTTTGGATGGCGGCCGCACAGCCCTCCATGTGCTCACGCCAGAGGTAGCCTGACTGGCATTAGGTACGGAGGATGAGATCCTCAGGACACCTTGTGAGACCATATGCTGGTGCAGTTGGCCCTGGGTTCCCCTTAATGCAGGACAATGCTAGACCTCATGTGGCTGGAGTGGGTCAGCAGTTCCTGCAAGATGAAGGCATTGAAGCTATGGACTGGCCCGCCCCATTCCCCAGAACCTGAATCCAATTGAGCACATCTGGACATCATGTCTCGCTCCATTCACCAATGATCCGCGATTGGCGGATGCTTTAGTCCAAGACTGGGAGGAGATCCCTCAGGAGAACCTTTCCGCCACCTCATCAGGAGCATGCCCAGGCGTTGTAGGGAGGTCATACAGGCACGTGGAGGCCACACACAATACTGAGCCTCATTTTGACTTGTTTTAAGGACATTACATCAAAGTTGGACCAGCCTGTAGTGTGTTTTTCCACTTTAATTTTGTGTGTGACTCCAAATCCAGGCCTCCATTGTGTAATAAATTTGATTTCCATTGATGATTTTTGTGTGATTTTGTTGTCAGCACATTCAACTTTGTACAGAACAAAGTATTCAAAGAGAATATTTCATTCATTCAGATCTAGGATGTGTTATTTGAGTGTTCCCTTTATTTTTTTGAGCAGTGTATAAGAAGCTGCAGTAATAGAATCCGGTATCAGAGAGATGTATGGCTCTTATGGTCAGAGATGTCTTCTTCCCATCAACAGACATTAATATTCTCTCACTTTCAGGTAAGAAAAAGCAATTCTGTGTTCGACCAGTTGAAGCAAACTGTTTGCACCCAAGTAGATGTGGTACAGAAATGGTTGTGTTCTTAAACCAGAAGATGTAACCTCCATAATTCAGGTCATGTTGGCACCACAGGGTAACTTTCTCTCCAGCATAAACCACGAAAGCTACAGAGCAGAGAGTCTCTAAGAGCAAACCTGCAACCCAACAAACAAACAGCTCATTTATGAAATATTAAATAGATCTATTGTCAGGGTCTGCCTTGCCCTCGTTTATTTTTTTCTCCGTTTCGTTATATTGCTTGCCATTCCCGTCTTTTCCACCTGTGTTTGTTTACGTTTTGAGCGTGGCGTGCTCGTGTTGTGTTGTGGCTTCCCTTGCAGATCAGTTGGCTGCCGCGCTTCATTGTTACTCAACCCCTCCCGCTGTCTCCACCTGAGTGCCAAGGAAAAACTCCCCTAACATTACAGGGAAGAAAGCTTGGGTTGAACTTGCTTCCTGAGCTTCCTGGCTGAGAGAGAACGCTGAGAGAGAACGCTGAGAGAGAATGCTGACACGAGGATTGTTAGGATCTGGCAACCCAGACCCATTAGCGCTAGTTTCCCACAGGACGCACGCTGTTTTGTAGCTGTTACCAGTTTATTAACTTTTAACTATTTTAATTCCTGATCGCATCTGTATCGCATATATAGTACTTTTTACAACATCTTAATAATTTTCGTCTAATACCGGCAGATTATATTTTTCGCTGCTAATCATTATATAGTAACTTTATAGGTATACCAGCTTGTGTTTGCAGTAATTAGCCATTATCTAATTACCAGAGTTGCGTCTTCTTTTGCAGTAGTGTGTGTTTTTATAACTTTTTTACAGCCTTTTCCCACCTTCTTTTTTTTCTGAGACTTAGTTTTTTGTGATGTTTTGTATTAACTTTCCATTAAAGCTTTAATCAAGCATTGCAGACAATCGGCTGAACCATATCTTCAATCGGCACTCCGTGACACCACTCGAAGCTAAGTACCTTTAATTCATTAATTGTACTAACATGGCTTCTGCTGCACTTGTTCCCTGTGCCGAGTGTGGCATGTTTAGCTATTCTTCCTTCGTCATTACTTTAAATTTTATTTGTGATAGGTGTAGGCTTGTAGCCAGTCTGACAGAGAAGATTGTAGTTTTAGAAGCGCGCATCCAGACATTAGCTCACCTCCTAGCTTAGCAGATCTGGATGCCAAAGGTGAAGTTAGAGCCCCCACCCTGGCAGAGCCCTCCTGGCAGGGTAATTGGGTGACGGTTCGGCGATGTAGTCGTAAGGCTAGCCCACGAGAGCACCACTTTTACCTGTTCACGTGTCAAACAGGTTTACCCTCCTCAGTGAAACACCCACTGAGCAGCCTGTTGAAAGAGCTCTGGTCATAGGTGACTCTATTTTACGATACGTGAAACTAGCTACCCCTTTAGGGACACCAGCAGCTAGAGTTCTCTGTATCCCCGGAGCCAGAGTGCCGGACATTGTAACAGGTCTTAGTGAACTCGAGAGCCGCAGATTCTCTAAGATAGTTATTCATGTAGGGGCTAATGATATACGCCTTCGTCAGTCAGAGGTTACTAAGGCTAATTTTGTAGAGGTGGTTAGAGTGGTGAAGGCGATGACCGACGCAGTAGTGTGCTCTGGCCCCATCCCAATGCGGCGAGGTGACCAAGCTTACAGCAGGTTATGGTCACTGAACTGCTGGCTGTCCAAGTGGTGGTCTGAAAACAACATGGGCTATATAGACAATTGGACAGCCTTTGAGGGAAAGCCTGGCCTTTTAGGATGGGACGGTGTCCATCGTCCATCGCACTCGGGAGGGTGCTGCTCTCATCTCCTGCAATATTGCCCATAGTCATATGGCCCGATTGGTTAGGGGCTGACTATCCAGAGCAGGGGTCAGGCAGCAGACAGACCGGCTTAACCAACTGTCTGCTGGAAGCCATGCACCGTCACCCTGAATTCACGTTATTGAAACTGTGTCTGTTACCCGCATCTGTCCTAAACGTAAATGCTCTCAAAAAGTCTGTTTTAATAACCTCATTAGTATAAACACAGATAGCTGCCAAAGAAATAACAACATTAGACTAAAATAGGACTACTACATTAACATTAGATCACTTACAAACAAAGCAGTGATTGTAAATGAAATGATCACTGATAAAGACGCTTAACACGCTCTCTGTCTCCACTGAAACTTGGATTAGACCTGATGAAGATTTATAGCCTAAATGAAGCCTCACCCTCCTGGATACAGTCATGCTCATCGCCCTCGTCCTAATGGTCAGGGGGGAGGCATAGCCACAATTTTTGACAAAGAGCTAGGCATTACAACTAAATCCCATTACAAGGCTAATTCTTTTGAAATACTGATTCTTAATGTGGCTGATCCATTGTTATGTAAGTCAAAACCACACTCTATTAAGCTTATTCTATATAAAATGATTTACAGTTCCATTTTAATTTAGTCATTTGGCTGTTTATCTGAAGCAATAACTGAACTGATCAGTTAACAGTTATGGGAACAGCAGCAGTTTGAATTTTCATTCTGAATGTAATGTTAATAGTTCATACTACTCATAATTCATACTTGTCAACCTGTCACACTAAATGTATCAGAATTCTGTACACAGCTGTTTAGTTTCATATCCAATGTGATAAAATATTCACCTCCAAATAGACTTTCATTATTTTGTCCTTGGAGTCATGAAAACGTATTAACTAACACACACACACACACACACACACACACACACACACACACGATAGCAGAGTTTGATGTGATGTAGTGTAACAGGTTTGTGTGTTTGCTCCTCTTAACAGCTCTTATAAATCAGTAATGGTATTAGTGCATGATGTATAACAGCAGTTCATTGGACTACTGAAGAGAAGGACCAGGGTTCAAATCCAACCTCTACCAAGCTACACTGTTGGGTCCACACCTATTTGGATTAATTAATCATTTCTCAAATGATTTTAATGAGTTGTTTTTATATTCAAGGCTTTTGATCTACGTGGTGTACAAAAAGGTTTTGACTCTTGAACCTCTATAGTGAGGAGTGTGTATCAGTCTCAGGCAAATTCATATGCTGGAAAATAATTCATTGTCATAAGAAATTGTAAAAACTTTTTTTTTTCCAAGCATGCATTTGAATCAATGGCCCCTGGTCAATATGTGTGAAAACGTCTTTCTATACTTGAATGTACATGAAATGTGTCTCAAAATTCCTTTTTCCATCTACATCCCCATTATTCGTGCTTTTCTTTTTGCCCCAGGTCAGAAATCGGCTCATTAACTTTGAAATACTGAAAGAAAAATCTAAATTGTGCATCCTTAGATTCTTATAATTGACCATCATTGAAAAAAATGTAAATCAAATAAAAAATAATTAAATGAGTGACATATGGGCTGTCAGTCTTCTTTCTGTTTGTTGTAACAGTGAAATGATACAGATAAACTAAAAAGGTAATATACAGTACTGTACAGAATATTATTAACCTATCAATACAATAAGATGTAGTGTAATAAACAACACCATTAATGAAATAGTAGATCAACAACAGTACATATGGTTTATGTAGTATAAATAGTAATATCATAGCAGTATAAAATAAAATAGTGAGCACTGTATTATACGACATATACTATGTACTATTGCTGATCTATTATTGTTGTTGTTTTAGTGTATTATTATTTATTAAACTAGAATCAGGAGTGTTTTTAGTAATACATTCTATGGAAAATAATGAGATGTTGCCTGGACCAATATGGCGACGGCATTGGTATATCTCTATTTGATTTTTGTACATGTTGTTGCTGTTGTCGCAAATCTCTGACGTTGATAACCGTCGTGCATCCGATTATGTCAGTTTCGTCTGAGCGTCGAGATTTAATCACATAAATAGATTAGATTAGACTCAGCTTTAATGTAAACATGTCTTGAATTCGATGGAAAAAGCCATGTTCTGTGTGCTTTTAGCACTTCAGACAGCTAAATCTGTGCAGCTCAAATCTGACTGCAGCTCACACCCAGGAGTGTTTGTTTTGGGCTTTAAATGAATCCGTTATTTCTATATCGCTGTAAATGATTATATTCCCTGAGAGAGAGAGATGGAGAATTGGAGCATTGACGTGGCATTTCTGCTGTTTTTCACATTTCCCGTTCATCTTTCTTTAGCAGGTAAGTTCATTAAAGTTTGTAAGCATTCGTATGTGATCTGATTAAAACTCGTTATTTAGTGGAATTGGGCCATTTATCATTGATAAGTCATTAAATTGGTCTGAAGAAATTTCTGAAGGCAGTTTGGACTGTTTTCTATGAGTTTGTAAAACAACTTTATATCAGTCCAAACTCAAGACTTTCGTTATGTTAAGTGATTTGGTGTTGAACTACAATGTATGTAGTGTTGAGACTACAATATGGCGTCAGAATAGAGCCAAACACGAAAAAACAGAATTCATAACCCATAAATGAATGAGATTTTGTAATTGAGAAATCTACGATTAATATCGAGAGTTATAAAATCAGGTTTGTAAACAGAATATTTCTGTATTTAATTGTCCATTTTGTGTTTTATATTCTTGAAGAATCCGTTTTCGCTTTCGTTGCGCCTCTTCTCGGCTGCGCTTCTGTAGTCTCGTTTTCGCTTCAGAAAGGTTCAGTTCAGTCATTGGCTGCTGGAGCCAAGCCCCGCCCACCCAGCTCATTCTACACACCCCTCCACGTCAGCGAAAGCGCGCCAGTCTTTTTTTTTTGGAAAATGGCGGGCCGGAAAACAGGTAAGATGTGAGTTTCTGTTTTCTCATATCAGCTAGCATCTTTTGGTAATGCACAGTTCCTCATAGAGGGTTAGAGCCAGACTACTAACCGGTTAAGCTAGGTAGAGTGCTAACGTTACCCAGCTCAATCACTGTGTGAAATGCTCTCAAGAAGGATCTGTTCTGACAGTGTCCTAAGCCAGCACATTTATACATACAGTTGTGTTCAAAATAATAGCAGTCCAATATGACTAACCAGATTAATCACTGTTTTTGGTATAAATTATATTACCACATGACAAACAATTTGCCAGTTGGTGCAGTAGATTCTTAGAAAGCCAACAGTCTCAGCATTCATGATATACATGCTATTGAGTCTGTGTATTTGAATAATTAATTGAAAGGGGTGTGTTCAAAATAATAGCAGTGTGGCGTTGAATTAGTGAGGACAATCATTCTGTGAGGAAACGGTTGTGAATCAGCTTGAGAAATATGGGTCGTTCGAGACATTGTTCAGAAGAGCAACGAACTTTGATTAAAAAGTTGATTGGAGAGGGTAAAACTTATAAAGAATAAAGAAGTGCAGACAATAATAGGCTGTTCAGCCAAAATGATCTCCAATGCTTTAAAATGGAGAGCAAAGCCAGAGAGACGTGGAAGAAAACGCAAGACTACCATTCGAATGGATCGAAGAATAGCCAGAATGGCAAAGGCTCAGCCAATGATCAGCTCCAGGATGATCAAAGACAGTCTCAAGTTACCTGTGAGTACTGTGACAGTTAGAAGATGCCTGTGTGAAGCTAATCTATTAGCAAGAAGTCCCCGCAAAGTCCCACTGTTAAAAAAAAGACTGAAGCGGATACAATTGGCCAAAGAACACATCAACTGGCCCAAAGAAAAATGGAGAAACATATTGTGGACTGATGAAAGTAAAATTGTTCTTTTTGGGTCCAAGGGCCGTAGACAGTTTGTCAGACGATCCCCAAACTCTGAATTCAAGCCACAGTACACTCTGAAGACAGTGAAGCATGGTGGTGCAAGCATCATGACATGGGCATGTTTCCCTTACTGTGGTGCTGGGCCTATTTACCGCATACCAGGGATCATGGACCAGTTTGCATATATCAGAATACTTGAACAGGTCATGTTGCCTTACGCTGAAGAGGAAATGCCCTTGAAATGGGTGTTTCAACAAGATAACGACCCTAAACACACCAGTAAACGAGCACAATCTTGGTTCCAGTCCAACAAAATTGAGGTTATGGAGTGGCAGCCCAATCCCCGGAACCTACTGTAAATCCGATAGAAAACTTGTGGGGTGACATCAAAGAATGCCGTTTCTGAGGCAAAACCATGAAATGCAAAAGAATGTGGGATATAGTCAAAGCATCCTGGGCTGAAATACCAGTTGACAGGTGCCAGAAGTTGGTTGACTCCATGCAACACAGATGTGAAGCAGTTCTAAAAAACTGTGGTTATTCAACTAAATATTAGGTTAGTGATTCACAGGAATGCTAAATCATAAAAAAGGAGTACAGATTTTGAGTTTGTAAAGACAAATGCAGACACTGCTATTTTTTTGAACAGCCCAATGGTCATTTTTTATTATTTTCTCTAAAGTAGTTACGAATTATATGCATTTATCTTCATGTTTTGATTTGGAAAACAGTATGCAATGTTCCCAATGCATGGACATAAAAACTACTATAAAGATTTTGTGCTTAACTCATGTTTTTAAACACACTGCTATTATTTTGAACACAACTGTACAGTAGCTCTCTGCATAAAGCCAGGTGGGATATTCTGCTAGTGCAAATGGTCTTTTCAGAAAATGCTGGGGCTGGATTTGTTAAAATTGCTGTAGTATGTTGATTGTAACATGTGGATTCTGTACTACATCATCTGACAAACGTCCTCACCGAGTTTGTAGTAGATCTGTTGTGGAGTTTTGGAAAGATAACCACCTTGTTGTATATTGTAATTATTACCGAATACCTACTGAACTATCCTCTTATGTTTATTAAGATTAATAAGGTTATTTCGCTCTCTCAAACTTTGTTAACTACTAGAGTATCTGATGGCTGATCAGACCAGAGTCTATGGCCAGGCTATGGTGGAGTTTTGTTTTGGAACTCAGCTGATTCTATTGTAATTCAGTACACATGTATGTACCATTGGGACTGTATCTGTGTACAGGAGGCCTATGGTGGAAATTTGATAAAATCATTGATAACAGTGTGAATTTCCAAAGCTACATTTTCATCACTGACCTGCTTCAAACCTGGTGAGGACTCTTAGGATATTGTAGTATAGAACCAAGTTGGAATAAGTGATGGGAGTTTTAAGAAACATATAAGCTTAGTTTATAACAGTATACATCAAGGTGCTTATCTTTCTAAAACTCAGCTTGTTCGACAATAGATCTACTTCCAACTTGGAGTGAACATTTATCTGATATTCTAGAAAAGAGTGAAGTTGGAATAATAGATATACTATAAATTTTTTGCATACAGCTCTACCATTTTCTGAAATATAATTTTTTTTGGGATGTATGAAGTGTCCAAGAATGCGTAGTGTGTCAGAGATGCACTACCGTAATACTCCTCAAAACTGAGAATCATGAAACATATTTTAAATTATTTTCTTGTATTTCTCTTCATGATTTAGGAAGACAGGTATTACAGAGACTACTGACCAGAATACTGGGAGCTGTTCGACACCCCCTGGATTTCAGTTGTCTTTGATTTATTTACCACCAGGAGTTAGCATTCATTGCATTTATTTCAAATCATGTGAGCATTCCTGAAGATGTGGTTAGTGCTCTAACAACTCTGCAAGCTGAAGAGGAAGGTGCACCTTCTACAGAAGTTGAAGTATTAAATTGTAATTTTATTCCCAAGTTTGTAAGACTTTAAAACATTAAAATATTGAAGTACTTTTTCACATAACTGTGTTTTTGCTAATTCTTTATTAACTGTTCACTTTCTTAAAACAGTATGTGTACTGATACAACTCAAGTTTCAGTTTAACAGTTTGTCACAATCACTTCACAAAATGTATTTTACACTGTTTCCATGCAAAACATAATTCAAGACTGAGGTGTAAATGTCTCGTCCATGGTTTTGTGATGGCCAGCATGGGTTAATCACTCGAACAAGGTCTTTTAGGCATTGGCTCTTCAGAGGACAAGCGACTGACGGCAACACGATTCCTGCAGCCGGCTCCTCCTGTTGGCATTCAGTCTCAGTCAGAGAGGCCCTATACAGAAGCAACATGTTACTGAAATGGTTTTGATAGTGACAGCAGCCAAACACCAACCCAAAAAATAAACCCATAATGTTTACACTGAAGATAAACTGAGCTTATAAATTTATTAAAACTCCCATCACTTATTTCAACTTGGTTCTATACTACAATATCCTAAGAGTCCACACCAGTTTAAAGCA
>JAJAGP010006696.1:0-19137 GCA_025084515.1 Ancistrus triradiatus | reverse complement strand
CCTATGACTGATTGGCAAGCAAGCAAGGGTAGCTCAGAAATGCCTCTGCACCAGACCATCACAGGGTTCCATGGATGTACCATCCAGCAGCCCAACACAGGATTTGAACCCAGACCTTCAGGAACTGCTGTTCCCAGCAGCTGGTTGTACTACTAAACCACCATAGCTGCCTCTTTGAAATAGTAACTCTGAAATACTGACAGGGCCAAGACTGTGGCTCAGAGAAGACAAAACAGTTGGGACTTGGCAATGTTTTCCCAGACATGTTTGTAAATAAACTTGATGACTCTGTAAGACAGGAGCTGCACTTTCTAGAAAAAGTCTAGTGATAACCTTAATTAAAAAATCTCAATCTACATAATATAAAATGTTTGTAAATGTTTGTCTATTACTAAGGTGGATCACTTTCTAAATTGTGTTTTCTACATTGTATGAATAGTGTGCACCTCAAATTAGGTGACCAAAAACGGTCACCACCTGGATTTAAATAAGCAAATAGTTAAATACTTTTAAAAAAGAGCCTCCCATCGGATA
Organism: Ancistrus triradiatus; assembly: GCA_025084515.1. Lineage (NCBI taxonomy): Eukaryota > Metazoa > Chordata > Actinopteri > Siluriformes > Loricariidae > Ancistrus > Ancistrus triradiatus. The sequence goes on along the minus strand of JAJAGP010006696.1, from coordinate 18,603 downwards.
CTTACTGCATTGGTGATGATGTTTCAGCTGGCAACAAGTTCTTTAACCCTAACTGATACAGTGAGGAGCTTCCCATTTGTTAAACAACCATGTTGAAAGGCACATCCTGCGGTCGTGGAAAACATGTTCATCAATGTCAGATTGTGAAAGAGTGGTTCAGGGAGCATGAGACATCATTTTCACACATGGATTGGCCACCACAGATTCCAGACCTGAACCCCATTGAGAATCTTTGGGATGTGCTGGAGGAGACTTGGCGCAGTGGAACAAATCTCCCATCATCGATACAAGATCTTGGGGGGAAATTAATGCAACTCTGGACAGAAATAAATGTTGTGGCATTGCAGAAGCTCGTGGAAACGATGCCACAGCAAATGCGTGCCGTAATCAAAGCTAACGGCGGTCCAATGAAATATTAGTGTGTGATCTTTTTTGGTCAGGCAGTGTGTTATAACATTCCCTACATGAGTCATCCTAAGCTTCATCTTTTGACCAATTTGAAACATATTTGCAAATTGATTCTGTGTAATGCTCTTCATTTTGGGATATTATTGTCAGTATCACCCTTTGCTCCTACAGTAGGCTAAGCACCAACACAAGCTGTGGCTGTTTACCCACTCAAAAATAAATCTATAATTGTCTCATATTTAATGCTATTATTTTGCAGTTCATTATTTGAAACTGAGAGCGATATGCTGCTTTAGTGAGTGTTGTGTATTATCCCTCAAAGTCACAGCTATAGTTGGTAATATGAAGACACACATTTCAATGGTGAATGGCATCTGTTTAAACAAGAGACACAATATAATTCCTACAAACGTGCCTTTGAAAGCACAATTGCTTTCAAAGCTCACAGCAGGAGGAAAGCTTGCTGTTATACAGTATGTTAAGCCTGGTAAGTTACATTGTGTTTGTGTTTTTCACCTGTACAGCGGCCGATGGTCCCGGTGACCGCTTCATCATCGGCGAGTCTCAAGCAGGAGAGCAGGTCAGTGATACACACTGTCTGATCTAACCACACATAGCATTTGTGAGCTCACCATTCTGACTTGTACGATTCACAAAATCAAGTCTGCTGTCCCATCATACGCTGTCAGAAAATCCTTGGTAACATTTCCTCAATAGACTGGGGAAGCAAAGTGCTACTACGTCTTCCAGATCCTTGGAACAAAACACACTTGCGTCCTTTTCCTTTATTGCATTTGTTTATTTATTGCATTCTTTATTGCAACTTTTAAGCGTGATCACTGCCCTAACACTGGATAGATGCAGTTTAGGCATGTTTTCAATACCAATGTCAAGATGTGTGACGGTCTACACACTTTTGTCTCATTTCATTTGTTTTATTTTATTTGTTTATTCAAAAAAATAGTCATGAATGACTAAGGGCACCATCACTGCAGTGATGTTTTGGGGCTGTCACTGGGCAACACGGACGTTCGACTCCCTCCACAAATTTGAGGTCTGGAGACTGTGGTAGCCTAGTGGTTAAGGTACTGGACTCTGGACCAGAAGGTCCAGGGTTCAAATCCCACCTCTGCCACTGTTGGGTCCTTGAGCAAGGCCCTTAACCCACAATTGCTTGGATTGTAAGACTGTATCAATTGTAAGTCGCTCTGGATAAGGGTGTTTGCTAAATGCTGTAAATGAAATGAAATGAGACTGGCTAGGCCACTCCAGGATCTTGAAATACTTTTTACGGAGCCACTCCTTCGTTGCCCGAACAGTGTGTCTGGGATCATTGTCATGCTGGAAGACCCAGCCATGTTCCATCTTCAATGCTCTCACCGATGGAAGGAGGTTTTGGCTTATCTCATGTTACATGGCCCCGTTCATTTTTCCCTTAACACGGATCAGTCGTCCTGTCCCCTCTGCAGAAAAACAGCCCCAAAGCATGATGTTTCCACCCCCATGCTTCCCAGTAGGTATGGTGTTCTTGGGATGCAACTCAGCATTCTTCTTCCTCCAAACATGACGAGTTGAGTTTTTACCAAAAAGTTCTATTTTGGTTTCATCTGACAACATGATATTCTCCCAATCCTCTTCTGGATCATCCATATGCTCTCTGGCAAACTTCAGACGGGCCTGGACATGTGCTGGCTTAAGCAGGGGGGCACGCCTGGCACTGCAGGATCTGAGTCCCTCTTGGCGTAGTGTGTTACTGATGGTAGCCTTTGTTACTTTGGTCCCAGCTCTCTGCAGGTCATTCATCAGGTCCCTCCGTGTAGTTCTGGGATTTTTGCTCACCGTTCTCATGATCATTTTGACCCCACGGGATGAGATCTTGCATGGGGCCCCAGATCGAGGGAGATTGCACAGTCAGTGGCTGACTAAATACTTTTTTGCCCCACTGTATTTATATCCACTGAAACTGGAAGTCATGGAAGACTAAGTGTTATAATATAAATAGGAACATACTTCAGTTAAACATTGATCAGCCAAAATGTTAAAACCACCTGGTCCGTAACGATGTCAGGTAGGTGTTACATGTCAAATTAAGGTCTTTACTCCTGAACATCTCTCCCACATCCAACACATCAACTATGAAAACCTGAAAACCTACTATTCATTTGTCATGTACTATATCCCAGAGCTTACCATGTTCTGTTGGAACAAGATAATCAAAGTTATTTGTCATTCGGTATGTGAGCGGTTTTAATGTTTTGGCTGTTCGGTGTGTTTTGTTTATTAGAATTTCTAGCTGTGCCATACAATACTTTTTTATAGTTGAAAAAAAAAAGGTTTCAATAGAATTACTGCAATTAAAGTTGTTAATCTTATATCTTCAGTGTAAGATGACCACAAAGACATAACTGTTTTGATAGTCTTTTCCAAAAGTGCTAGTAATTATTCACCTTACTGTATATAAGCCATGATATTTTTACATTCTTTTTATATTTTTTTTACACTCTATTTATTGACACTGGACAGAAAACGTGTTTTTTTTTTTTCTGAACAGAAGTTCTTAAATTATCTTTTATTACAGGTACTCACCATTTTATGATGGTCTGACTTACAATATTTCGACTTTACAATGACAATCCAATAATAAACATAAATACACGTTCAGCAGAAACCATACTTTTTGTATGTCCAATCCTATGGCAAAGGAATCCACCCAGGTCAGAGACACTTTTTTTTCATGATCCTCCCTATAGTGCATATGTATAAGATTGCCATATAAACAGTGCATGGCTGAAAATGCAGTGCAGCTCAGCAATCAGTCTCAAGTGGCTCCTGATTTATGTGTGTTGGTTTCCTGCCCAGCCCACACACACAGTGATGCCAGGACAGGTGATGAGGGTGACAACAGGTGCACCTATCCCATGTGGAGCTGATGCTGTGGTACAAGTGGAGGACACAGAGCTGCTGCGAGAGTCTGAGGATGTGAGTTTCCTACAATTACCTATACCTCTACACATTTGCAAATAAAACTGTTAGGCTAAAGGTTGGAGTTTGCATAGCAAAACATATTTGTGATTTACATTTAGTCAACTTAGGCTTGTAAATGGCAACAGGGAAAGAGTAAGAACCCAATAAACCTACTGTGTACAAGTGTGTGTGCGGTGTTTCTCATGGGTGGTACCTGGAGGTTTTGTTCTTGATGATGGGTGGTGCTTGGTCTAAAACCTTTGAGAACCACTGCTGTATGGGACAGTATGGTGTACCAGTATTGACTAAATAGCCAAGATACTGCAGTGTTTCCCATACACTGATTTATTTAATATCAGCACTTTTACTATTTAAGTAAAAACAATTTATATTGAGTAAAATCTTCATTATAAAGCTGCATGCAGCACATTGCTTTGTGAAGCCCCTCCTTACCCTGCTCCCTCTCTAGGAAATGAGAAACTGATATGCATTTCCTGTTGTAATTAAAATGTGAGCAGGTATTTCAGAAGAGAGCAGGGAACTGTGAAGCGTGCAGAAACTGTGTAAATAAAATTTGATTTGATTTGATTTGAAAACTACACATGTACACATATATCACATAGACCTAGACGTTTACATATCCCCCACTACAGTATTTCAAAATTTCTGAGCATTTTTAACTAACGGATATATCTGCACTCAGGGCACCGAGGAACTGGAGGTGCGCATTCTTGTGCAAGCACGGCCAGGTCAGGACATCAGGTACAGTATATGTGTGGTGTGTACTCATTTTCATATACTTGTGAGGACCAGATGTCCTCACAACGAGAGGAGAATTTGACAGTTTCACGTCGTCACTTCTTTATTTGCTTGTTTGCAATATATAATTGTCTTATGTAAGGTGAATGCTTGTCAATTTTGAGATGAGACATGGAAACATGACATTTGTTTTTGTTCTTATGTGCACTGCAGGCCTATTGGTCATGATATAAAGCGTGGAGAGTGTGTGTTGGCCAAAGGAACGCACATGGGCCCATCAGAAATTGGCCTGTTAGCCACGGTGGGAGTCACAGAAGTGGAGGTGCACAAGTTCCCTGTGGTGGCCGTAATGTCCACCGGAAATGAGGTTGGAACTCACTTTCAGACAGTTTGTGAATCTTGAAGTATTTTCTATATTTAAGTCCTAGAAGTAGATAATGATACTACCACCACCATGTTTCACAGGTAGGATAAGATTCTTATGCTGGAATGCAGTGTTATTCCTTTCTTCAGACATAACACTTCTCATTTAAATAAAAAAAAAAAGTAGATTTTGGTCTCATCTGTCCACATAACATTTTTCAATACCTTTCTGGTATGTCTACATGCATTGCTTTCTCCTTGTGGATTGGTCCAGACTCTTTAGAGAGGGTTTTCTTTTCCAGATGGCCATCAACAACTCTTTTTCTGAGGTCCTCAGAAATCGCCTTTGTTCATGCCATGATACACTTATAAAAACATGTTATGAGGATCAGACTTTGATAGATCCCTGCAAAAACAACCGGGTGCCCCCACACCTGAATGTCATCCATTGATTGAAAGCACTAATTTCACCTTTAAATGAACTGCTAATCCTAGAGGTTCACATACTTTTGCCACTCACAGATATGTGACACTGGATCGTTTTCCTCAATAAATACATGACCAACTATAATATTTGTGTCTCATTTGTTTAACTGGGTTCTCTTTATCTACTTTTAGGGCTTGTGTGAAAATCTGATGATGTTGTAGGTCATATTTATGCAGAAATATAGAAAATTCTAAAGGGTTCACAAACTTTCAAGCACCACTGTAGTTAACGGAGTAGGAACTGGCAATAAGTCAAGAGAACACTGGGTATTTTGGCTTAATGAAGCCTATCCATCTCTCAGCTGCTGAACCCTGAGGACGACCTGCACCCTGGGAAAATCCGTGACTCTAACCGTTCCACGTTGCTCGCCACCATCCAGGAGCACGGCTACCCCACCATCAACCTGGGCATCGTGGGAGACAAGTGAGCATCTTTCACACATTTACGTTACTCTTCTACTGAGGGTGTTTAGCTAAATCACATATCACAGCTAAGAGCGTTTCTCAATGATCCAACGATGGAATATGTATATCTAATGGTGACCTAAGACTTTCGCACAGTAGTGAATTTACTGTATGTACTGGGCAAAAGTCTTAGGCCAATATTAGACTGGATTACATGTGTTTTAGCAATGGTATAATGACCATATGTAATCATTTCTCAGTCTCTCTATTAGAAAACAACTAGAAAATACAGGAAAATGGTATGCCATATTAAAAAACTAAAAAAAAAAACAGAAAAATACTTCTGAAGGTTACACTGGCAAGTATTTAGTGTGACCTCCCCTTATAGCAATAGCAGCATCTGGCAGCTTCATGCCAAGTTGACCCTTCTACAGTCCAAAGAAGCTTAATCAGGAATGATCTTTTTGGATGTGCAACAGCCAGGAAACCACTTTGTCAGAACGGAACAGGGTGAAAAGGCTAAGATATGTTAAAGCTCATAAAGCCTGGAATGAAGATCAGTGGAAAGGGTATTATGGAGTGACAAAAGCAAATTTGAAATGTTTGTGTCCAGTCGTCAACAATATGGTACATATGCTCATTATACAGTTGCTAAAACAACAAATCTAATGGTGGCCTAAGACTTTTGCACAGTACTGCATTTTTAGTAGTAAACACATCAAAGTGTCATATTGGCTAGATTGTTGCTGAAAAAGGACTTCTGATAAAGGTTTTTAAGGTTATATACTATAAAGAGTCGTACGATATACCACTATGATATGCATATATAGTATAGAGCGCTCTACCAAACACTCAGTGGGGCCTAGTGGGTAAGGTACTGGACTATGGATCAGAAGGTCCAGGGTTCAAACCTCTGCCAAAAAACGCCACTGTTGGGTCCTTGAGCAAGACCCTTGACCCACAATTGCTTGGATTGTAAGACTGTATCTGTAACTAGACAACAGAATAGAATAGAACAATGTAATTAGTTGATGGTTTATAGACATAGACGTGGTAAACGTTGCCATGATGTCACCCTCTACAGCCCAGATGACCTTCTGAATGCTCTGAACGAAGGCATCAGCCGTGCGGATGTCATCATCACCTCAGGGGGTGTGTCCATGGGCGAAAAGGTGCGACTATACTGGTTTCATTTCTTTGGCTAGCTTCTTTATCAGCTTTCATTATCATAACATCATTTCAGATGGAGCAACTAGAAGCTCACTGAACTTCGGCTTTTCCTTGCACAGCTCAAACTTCTTCCCCTCAAAAGTCCTTCAACAAATTTCCAGCTAATCAGGGCTTGTATTCCTGTAAGCATCGCTAAATGGTTAAATGGCAAAGACTCGCTCTCCCATTTAACGATGGTGGTTGGGCCGCGATGCTTTTGGGAAATCCATCCCAGATCAATATTGCATTTGTGTACTATATAACAATCTAAGAACAAATATCAGCAAACAAGGTGAAATGTGGTTAAACTGCCGGGTTCATGAATCATACTTTTTTCTCCTTGAGGGAATCCCAGCATCTGTTTTGGACTAATATTTTCGGATTGACTCGGTGCTGATCTGTATCGGCGTTCCTCAGCAGTGAGCGCTGCTGATAAATAATGTATGAGGGTTCATGCCTGCCATATGGGACTGTCTTGAGATGTGTTAGGATCTGTGTATCGATCATTGTTTATCTTGACTCTTTAATTGGTTCGTTTTGACAGGATTACCTGAAGCAGGTGTTGGATATTGACCTCCATGCTCAGATCCACTTCGGACGGGTCTTTATGAAACCTGGGTAAGTGGCTGCAGACCTGCAGCACGGCCGGTTAGGAGGCAAATTGAAGTGTCAGCACACACTCTGATTTGGTGTACTTTGCATTCTGTAGTCTCCCCACCACATTTGCCACACTGGATATGGATGGTACGCGGAAGCTTATCTTTGCTCTACCAGGTAGGAATGGTGAGAAAGTTTGTTGGTATGTAGTTATTAGCTGTAAGTCTATTTTAATTTCTTTTTTTTTTATTATAACCTATCATGTCACATGACTTATTTTCATCTTTAGTTCAAATTGTTTCGATCACCACGTAAAGCAATATTTTTACGCATTCATCATTACTGAAAAATATTTAAAAGACCCAAATAAAGGCAATCATTTCAAATTCCATGTACGATCTTGAGTTCTTTGGATGAAGAACATATTTTGTTCCGACAGGGAATCCTGTGTCAGCCGTGGTCACGTGTAATCTCTTCGTCATTCCCGCCTTGAGGAAGATGCAGGGAATCCTGGACCCGCGACCGACCATCATCAAAGCTCGAGTAAGGGTCTCACACTCTTGTGTAATAACAGTAACAGTAAGACCTGCTCATTCATTTTTGTCCTCTGTGGGGGACATGAGTTCACAAAGAACATTTCAATAACCATATAATCTACAGAGCTAGAAGCTGATGCGCCATCTAGAGGACATCCTGGCCTTTACACTGATATATCACGTGGGGGGGGGTCATTTGCAACCGGGAGACCTGCTTTTTCAAAATGGCTGCAATGCAAGAGAAGTAAATTGTTGAATAATACGTATCAATGATTTTTCTAATTTTACTTAGAAAAAAAAAAGTTTTAGCTCATTTTCAAAGCAGTTTTTTTTTACTGATTTGCACTTATGTTTAACCACTTAAAAGTGTCCTTTTTTATGTCCTCTCTAGTGGACAATGGGACTTACTTTTTGATCTGATGCAGAACGGAAACACAAAATACATAAGGAAAATGACTATACCATGTCCCGTTGTCCCTTATAAAGGACATTTGATTAAAAAAAAAACAGTGTTTTTGAGAAAAAAATTCATCTCATTGACTTATTTTATTTCAAAATTACTGAAATGATCAAACTTTAGTTTTCCTGGGTCTCAGGACGATATCCCCCGAGTTTTAAATGATAGATTTGTTAATAATTAGGACAAATACCGTTTTTCTGTAACTTGCACAGAGGTAACTACACAATGAGGGGGTTCATTATCCCTGTTGTGTGTTCACAGTTGTCCTGTGATGTAAAGCTGGATCCTCGGCCTGAGTATCACCGCTGTATTTTAACATGGCACCATCAGGAGCCACTGCCATGGGCTCAGAGCACAGGTACGTGCTTAGACTTGTATGAGTTGAGCTACATGAGTCGTTTCAGCCGAAACTCGATTCACGATTCAGTAGACAGTGATTCACTCTCACAATAGCCCTCGCTCAGAGAAGATCTAGGCTGTGCTTGTAGTGTTTTTCTTTATTTTTACATCTACAGTACTGTATTGGTAGTGCGAATAAGTCTCCATGGGTCCTAAGAAAGTTAGTCTATAAGAGCCAACTGAAAGCACAACAGGAACTGAATCCTCCAGAACACAGCTTTAGCAGCTGTGCTAGTGCCAGTGAGTTCATCAGTAGAGTAAGTGTTTTGCTTTTACTTTTGGCTTTCACTCCATTACTCGCTAAATTACATGAGATTTTTACTATAAAGTTTATATACTATATACTATAAGGTTAACGTACAAGTGTTGCGATGGATTTGCGACCTGTCTAGGGTTGTGCCTGCCTTGTGCCCTGTGCTGACGGCTAGGCATCGGCTCTTCCGCGACCCTAATCAGGATTAAGCGGATAAGAAAATGAATGACTGAATTTAAAATGTCTGTTTTCTGTACATTTAATAATGTAACAGGAATCATTAGTAAAATGAATAAATTAATTCAATCAACAATTTAAATGCCTCATTTTTGGGGATGAAGCATAACTGGAAGCACAGGGAGCAGGGTGGTAACCATCTCTGGAATGGGCGTCAGTCTCACTCTGAGTCACACACATTTAGACCAAGCCACAGTCACCCTAGGCTTGCTAGGCTGGTCCAAATGTTTCTTGGAAGGTCTCAGAACTTATTTCACTTGTTAATGGTGTGTTAACCTAAAATATATCCGATCACAATATCAACAAAATATTGATCCGTCTCGTCTTCGTTGACACACAGGTAACCAGGTCAACAGCCGACTGATGAGCATGCGCAGCGCCAATGGCCTCCTCATGCTACCTCCCAAAACAGAGCAATACGTGGAGCTGCACAAAGGCGAGGTGGTTGACGTCATGGTCATAGGGCGGCTATGAAGTCACCAGTCGGAGACAGGAGGAGAGCAGAGCTGCGAGCGAGCGGTGGTTCACGGTGCATGCCCACATATCATCGACTATCTCTGTTATATGCAATGGCACAGCTAGTTTTTATTGATTCGGTTAACGTTGAAGTATAGTCGACATCTTGATCACGAAAATCTACTAGATACGTATTTAAAGAAAAAGAAAAAAAAAAGAAGAACATTTTAAGAAAAAAGATTCTAGTATTTAAAACCTGAAAATATAACTTTTAAGTAAAAAAGAGATTTATTCTGTAATATATTATTATTACTCTAATTATTATTAAATATTATTATCATCATTATGCTCATTATTATATTAAGGCAACTCTGTTCTTTTCATTGAAATTGCTTTGTGTGTTCGATGCTAGACCTTATCAATATAGCTGTAGCATTTTAATAGAAAGCGGTAGGTGCCTGCCAGAAAAAATATCTATATCATTTCCTCATTTAAAGGAATACTTTGGCCAAAGACGACACGTACACGATTTTCTCCTACACCGGTGACAACCAGCCAAGATGCTTTCGTCTGGCATCTGAAGTCTTTTTCAAAAAGCTACTTAAGTAAATGGAGTAAATGTAGCGTGATCTGATCCACTTCAGCCAGGCGTGTGCCCCACTAAAACCACAATGGTAAAAAGTCCATTGTAGGCACTACGTTTCCCATAATGCCCCATCATTGCTCTAAAAACTTGAACCGATAACGCTTTCAGTCCGTTTCTTTCTCTAGAGTAATGGACATCTGCAGATACTGATAGCTCACTGATATCATTAATCAAAAGGTAATGACAGCTCATAGCTACAGTGGGGCAAAAAGTATTTTAGTCAGCCACTGATTGTGGCAAGTTCTCCAACTTAGAAAGATGAGAGAGGTCTGTAATTTTCATCATAGGTACACTTCAACTATGAGAGACAAAATGAGAAAAAAACATCCAGGAAATCACATTGTAGATTTTTTAAAGAATTTAAATTGTAAATTATGGTAGAAAATAAGTATTTGGTCAGTAAATTGGTTCAACTCCATACTTTGTAACATAACCTTTTGCAAATGACAGAGGTCAAACGTATCCTATAACTCGTCACCAGGTTGGCACACCACTGTAGCTGGTATTTTGGCCCCATTCCTCCATGCAGATCTCCTCTCAGAGCAGTGATGTTTGGCGGCAACACGGACTTTCGACTCCCTCCACACATTTTCCATGGGGTTGAGGTCTGGAGACTGGCTAGGCTACTCCAGGGACCTTAAAATGCTTTTTACGGAGCCACTCCTTCGTTGCCCGAGCGGTGGTGTTTGGGATCATTGTCATGCTGGAAGGACCCAGCCACGTTTCCATCTTCAATGGCTCTCTCTGATGGAAGGAGGTTTGGGCTTAAAAGTTCACAATACATGTCCTGTTCATTCTCCCTTAACATGGATCAGTCATCCCTGTCCCCTTTGCAAAAAACAGCCCCAAAAGCATGATGTTTCCACCCCATGCTTCACAGTAGGTATGGTGCAACTCAGTATTCTTCTTCCTCCAAACACAGCGAGATGAATTTTTTACCAAAAAAGTTCTATTTTGGTTTCATCTGACCACATGATATTCTCCCAATCCTCTTCTGGATCATCATATGCTCTCTGGCAAACTTCAGACGGCCTGGACATGTACTGGTTTAAGCAGGGGGGCACGCCTGGCACGCCTGGCACTGCATTTGTGTTTCTCTTGACGTAGTGTGTTACTGATGGTAGCCTTGATACGTTGGTCCCAGCTCTCTGCAGGTCATTCATCAGGTCCCTCCGTGTAGTTCTGGGATTTTTGCTCACCGTTCTCATGATCATTTTGACCCCATGAGATGAGCACTGGCGTGGAGCCGCAGATCGAGGGAGATTATCAATGGTCCTGTATGTCTTACAGTTGCTCCCACAGTTGATTTATTCACACCAACCTGCTTGGCTCTTTGGTCTTGGCCATGGTTGAGTTTGGAGTCTGACTGTTTGAGGCTGTGGACAGGTGTCTTTTATACAGATAACGATGTCAAACAGGTGCCATTAATACAGGTAACGAGTGGAGGACAGAAGAGCTTCTTAAAGAATAAGTTACAGGTCTGTGAGAGCCAGAGATCTTGCTTCTTTGTGGGTGACCAAATACTTATTTTCCACCATGATTTACAATTGAAATCTTTAAAAATCCTACAATGTGATTTCCTGGATGTTTTTTTTCTCATTTTGTCTCTCATAGTTGAAGTGTAGCTATGATGAAAATTACAGACCTCTCTCATCTTTCTAAGTAGGAGAACTTGCACAATCAGTGGCTGACTAAATACTTTTTTGCCCCACTTGGTGTGAAGGTCGCACTGCGTAAAAATCGTACTTGGTAGGTACCTTAACTCGAGGCTCGAATCTTTCCTTACGTTAGCTACAGTAGTCATATATGGCCATTACAAAACCAAAGAAGCAAACTTCAGCCACCGACAGCACCGTGGCTGATGGACGACACGCGAGGAGAACGTGGTGTACGTTTCATTTTTAGCCGGACGTCTGCAGATCTGATAGATCTGTTGAAGAACGGGAAAAAAACCACCAGTGCGGAGACTACGTGGTGACTGGAAAGCAGCACTTCCTGCCACACTCTGGTGTTTTCTTCCTCATCAGTACGCACCATTCCGGCTTCACCGAGAGCTTTGCTTGTTGTTTCTCTTGTGAGTCTTGTTTATGTACACAGTGGGCGTTTTGTTTGGGGGAACACAAAACCACCCGCCCGATACCCTGAAGCTTCCTTATAGTCACTTGACCTGGTGAAGCTCCTCCCCTCACCCCCAGGGGGTGGAGTCACTAGATAAACTTTATTTAAATAAACGAGAAAAAAAAACGAACACACACACGGACGAAAAACAGCTTCTTTAAGTGCTGAGAGCCTTTTTAACCTACAACACAAAACCTGTACAGTTAAAAACAGCCAACCGTGTTGTACAGATCTACGTAACCAGCACTGCGGAGGGAAAAACCTACCGAGCAAAGAGGAGACATTACCGAACAAACTCTGTACAATAACATTTTCTGTAATGATATGAAACTGATGAAAGAGACTATGATAATAAAATCCTTGATCATTATATAAAAACGTGTTCCCGGGTTTGATTCGCACGCTTTCCTCAAAAACTGTTGGACATGTAACGACGTCATTTGATTTGGCTTCATTTCATATGAAAGGCAGAAGAAACGTGTTACCTAAGCTTTAATGCAGTGGTTCGAAGTAAAGCTGCCTCCGACTCACTTTCAGGCTCAGCAGTTCGCATTAGTGCCATGAGTTCACCAGTAGAGTAAGTGTTTTTGCTTTTACTTTTCACTTTCAATCCATTACTCACTAAATTACATGAGACTTCCAACACTTTATTATAAACTAAGCTTTGTGGTAATGATTTGGGCCAACTGTAGGTTAATGTAAGTGTTTTAAACAATACGTTTGGTTCTGCTATGATACAGTACAGACTATATGAAACTCGTTTCATGTTACGTTTAACTTAAGATGGATTTGTCGGAACGTATCCCCATCGTAAACCATGGAGCACCTGTGCAATACAACTCCATGAACGCATTAATGCTTATACAGTGGGGATTTTCTGGGGATCTGGAACAGATTCATTCAATTTACATTATTCCTTATGGGACAAATGTGCTCGGTACTTGTCGATTTCGGTTCTCGACAAGCCTTCCGGAACGAAATAACTCACTAAATTACATGAGATTTTCAATACTATTATAAAAAAACGCTTTGTGGTAATGATTTTGGCCAACTGTACATTAATGTGAATGTTTTAAACAATACGTTTGGTTCTGCTATGATACAGTAGAGACTATATGAAACTCGTTTCATGTTACGTTTAACTGAAGATGGATTTGTCGGAACGTATCCCCATCATAAATCAGGGAGCGCCTGTTCAATACAACTCCATTAATGCATTACTGCTTATACAGTGGGGATTTTCTGGGGATCTGGAACGGATTCATTCAATTTACATTATTCCTTATGGGAAAAATGTGCTTTTTTTCGGTTTTCGACAAGCCTTCTGGAACGAATGAACACCAAGAGGTACCACTGTACTTGTACGAAGGTAGCCCTATACTTTAGGTAGGCCTGGCATGACCAGTCAGATGGAGGACGGAAGGGGGAGTTCACAAAGCAACAGGATCTGCTTGCCAGAAACAGTAATATACGAGTCGAGCCTTATAGGGACGATGTACATGTATCCACTTTATTGTAAGTAATTTAACACACAGGATCAGTTGGGGTAATGGATATTTTAGAGGGCAGTCTCGTTACAATCGTCCAACCATGTAATAAAGAGCTGATGCCGTGCTAATGTCAAAACGAGCTGTATAACAGTACCAACTTACAACTGATCAGAACAGCATTCGGCTGTAAACAAGGACCGTCTCAATCACTTGTGTTCCGGTAACTTCACTTGAACTAGTCTAAACATTATTTTTTATGATCGACAATCACACACACACACAGACTTAACATGGACGTAGTATACTTACACAGAACGGCATCATCGTTGGCAGCGAAATGCAACCATATATGTATGTTTACGTTTTTACAGTTTGCCCGAACACGACCATGCTGTTACACCAAAAAAACCTACACACAAAACAAGAAGCACCAACAAGAACACACAAGCGCGATTTTTCTTTCATTTACGAAACGTGTCACACTTGCCTTGGAGGCACGCTGAATAAATAAAGTGTGGATCAGGAGATGAAGCTTTCCAAATCAGGATTCTGGATGAGATGGGGGCACGGCTCATTCAAAGAGCAGGTCTTCGTCGTTCTCCTCGGTCAGCATGTTGGTAGGTTCAGCCATAGGGCCGAGCTTAGCCAGACGCTGCGCCATTTCCTTCTCGGTCCTCTCCCGTAGCTGCTTCTTCTTCTCCTGGATCTTCTTCAACCTAAAGAGATTTTCAGTGTTTACATTTGTAAAGAGACTTTAGTCATATTCAAATTATAGTCATCTGATTGTGCTCCTCAACGGTCACAATGGGTTCTGGGGCCGGATTCATGAAAGCTTTAAGAAAAAAAAACTTGAAGGTTCTTAAGACAAACACTAAGAATGTTCTTAAATGCAATTCTTGAAAAAAAGCTTAAGCAGTTTGAAGAAAACCCTAACTATTTTCTAAAGATTTTCTTAAGAAACTCTTCATTGTTGCATTTTAGAACTTACATTTACGGCATTTAGCAGACGCCCTTATTCAGAGAGACATTACAATTGATACAGTCTTACAATCCAAACAAGTGGTGGGTTTAAGGGCCTTGCTCAAGGACCCAACAGTGGCAGCTTGGCAGAGGTGGGATTTGAAACCCTGGACCTTCTGGTCCATAGGCCAATACCTTACCCCGCTAGGCTACCACAGTCCAATATACAATGTAACAATATACTGCGCGAGACACATTCTGAATTTGTATTGACCATTATTTCCTTCATTAGTTTAATCCTCTATGTGGACGGCAAAATGGAGGAAACTCAAACCAAGCCAAGTTCAGATCTATTTATATAGCGCTTTTTACAATGGAGCATTGTCTCAAAGCAACTTTACAAGTTTAGATTATCTCCTAATAACTACGTCCAATCTCAAATTGAGCAAGCCTAGGGTGACAGTGGCAAGGAAAAACTCCGAGTGTTATAGGAAGAAACCTTGGGAGGACCAAGACTCAAAAAGGGACCCAACCTCCTTGGGCGGCGTAGATGATAAATCAAAAAACTTTCGCAAAACAAGAAAAAGTAGTGATGTTGGAAGAAATAGCCTTTCCTTATACAGATTTTTGTATTTTAAGGATGACCTTTACTCAAAAGGCTTTTAAGCATTGCAATTGAAATGCAAGCCTTATTTCCAATATCAGAATTTTAAGTTTTCTATTTCAATGCTTCCCTTCAGCCCTTACAGCCTAAAACAAGCGTGAGGCTATCGTAAGGTTAAGAAAACATTTAAGAACATAATGTGTTCAAGAACACCACTCGTTCTTAGAACTGCTCTTAAGAAGAGGTAAGAAAAAAATAAGGCGACTCTCAAGACATTATTTGAAGAATAACAAACTTTCCGTAACTTTTTTCCTAAGAATGAAGTTAAGAAAAAAACACATTTAAGAAGATTTTCTTTAAGAAACTTTCGTGAATCCGGCTCCTGTTTGAGAGCACTTGAGCTGCTCTCAACTGGGATTAAATTGGGAGGAACTACCCAATGTACTAATATGGCGTCAAGTCAGTATCACGATTAATTGAACATTTTACCTAAATTATGACTAATGAACAATTATTTTGGTTTTTTTCCATTGTTCGTTCCATTTTCTTGAATCTTTGTCATACTTTTACATAGCATTTTGGAACACACAGTAGGGAATGTATTAAGAGGGGGGAAAAAAAAAAGACAACACGGGCAGGATTACGTAGGTTAATGGTTCTGAATGTCGAGTTAGATTCATTTTCAATTCATTTCCCAGCTCTAAACCACCCCATAATGAGCTCCCCCAAGAATTCCATTCGTCGGTTTGCATTTGCACTGCCAGTAGGAGCGCTATGTGATGCTGCAGTGATGTAATCCACAAATTTCACGTTTCAAATGTTCACAAAAATGCAGTTTGTGTGCCCCACTGAAAGGTCCCAAAACCATCTTGACTCACCTATAGAACTCTTCCCTTTCTCTCTCGTCCAGTTCAGTGATGATGTACGTGAGGGTTCGCTCGATCCTCGGGATGATCACTGAGAAAACAGTGAGAGAACATTTAAAAAGGTCTATCTAGCAGCCAAACCTACTTAGTGGAACCCATGTAAAGCAAACAGTACTAGTGCTGTCTGGCTGGAAGATGGGTCGGAATTAGAATATCAACATAGTATCAACATGGGGTTAGTGCCAGCAAAATAACTGGACTGCAGCACCATAAAAACCTGAGATAATACATGAGAGAGCTACTGAAACACTCCTACAAACTCTGGCCTAACTGACACGACACAGGTACAATTCTTACCTGGTACTGTTACTAAAGTGATTGGAAGCTTAAGGTGCTATAGAAGAAATGACTGCTTTTGCTATTATTTCTTGAATTTTTTGTCATCTTAACTTGTTTATTTCAAACATACAGACCCTTACATAGGTCCCGAATATCCTTACTTCATGTCGATAGACCCAGGTTCAAAATAAAACCACTGGAGAATGAGAGCAGAGTAAATTGGTCTGACTGACCATGCTCGATGGCGTTTACACGGCGGTTGGTGATCTTGATGGCCTCGTCCAAGGTGACGAAGGAGGTCTGGAAGATAAAGGAATCTTTGTCAGTTTAATGATACAATAACCACGACCGATTGCAATTTTCTTGGCCGATTCCGATTTTTAAAAGATTTTTTAAAACCGTTTCGCTGCCTGTAATTCTGTGACGCGTAATTCTAGGGTTGCCAGATCCAGCGAGAAATACCTGCTAAAGTCAATGGAACAAGAGGCCAAATAAAGCCAAGTCTTTAGAAATACGTAGACCTGGCAACTCTGGGGGAAGGTTCGTGCACATACTGAAAACGACACAATAAAACATGCACTGTGAGCTTTTATTAACTAATAAATAAAAGCCCATCAGTAGATTACACACAAAATTGTTTTAGCAATGGTATATGTAGCATATATTATTATTTCTCAGTCTCTTTATTAGAACACAACCAGAAAATACAGGAAATGTGTATGCAGTATTAAAAAACTGACAACTGGCACCAGTGCTACATACTCAAAATGCCAAAACACAGCCATGTTAACTGACTTTGAACCATGAGCAATGTTTATTTGCCAGCACCACCTACCTGGAGGGAGGCCAACTCCACCAGCAGCTCCACAGCTTTAGCGTAGTTCCTCTTCAGCCTGGACAGCTGCTCTCCACCCCTGGCTAAACCAGTCAGTTCGTAACCTACACACGAGCAGGAACAAGGATTATTCAACTACCTACAAGTATATCTAACTATAATAACCATTGGAAGTAGCCATTAGAAGATGGGTAAACTGTGGCCGTGAAGGGATGCACATGGTCAGCAGCAATACTCAACACGCTGTGGCTTTCAAGCCATGACTGATTGGTAGCAGGCTTGAAGTGTGCCAAGAAAACATTTCCCACACCATTACAGCACCTCCACCGGCCTGGACTGTTGTCACAAGGCAGGTCAGTTTCATGGATTGATGCTGTTGGAGACGAATTCTGACCCTACATCAAATTCTGGCCTTACCACAGCGGAAATTCAGATCGGACTAAGCTACGTTTTTTCCGTCTTCAGCTGCCTGCCGACTTTCTGCTCTTGTCGGACAGAAGTGGAACCTGATACGGTATTCTGCTGTCGTAGCCCATCTTCCTCAAGATTCAACGTACACTCTGAGATGCATTTCTGCTCAGCCTAACTGCACCAAAATGGATCAGCTGTCAGCAGAACTGCCGCTCGCTGGATGTTTCGTCTTTATTGCACCATTCCGATGACACTCTGGAGACTTGTGTGTTAAAACCCAAGGTGATCAGCAGTTATAGAAATACTCAAATCAGAACATCTGGAACCAACAATCATGCCATGGTCAAAACTACTGAGATCACATTTTTCCCCAATTGATACGGTTCATGTGAAAATTGCCTTAAGACCCATATCATCCCATCTCTACATGATTTAGATCATTTTACTAATGAATAGGTGAACAGGGGATAAAACTGCAACTTCAAACAATTCATGATTGTCAAAGACATATTGATACAGTGGTATGAAAAAGTTTGGGCACCCCTGATAATTTTCATGATTTTTCTTTATAAATCATTGGTTGTCCAGCTCAGCAATTTGAGTTAAATATATCATATAGCAGATGAACACCGTGATATTTGAGAAATGAAATGAAGTTTATAGGTTTTACAGAAAGTGTGCAGTAATTATTCAAACAAAATTAGGCAGGTGCATAAATTTGGGCACCCTTGTCATTTGAATACCTTTAGCACTAATTATTGGAACACAAAATTTGTTTTGTAAGCTCATTGACCCTTGATCT
>JAJAGP010006695.1:0-19142 GCA_025084515.1 Ancistrus triradiatus | reverse complement strand
TTGCAGGATTCAGGGACAGGTATGTGGTACATCCAGCTCCTCTAACATGCTGAACAAAAAAAAGAAAGATTACATCAGTACTACCAGTAATTGATTACTAAAAATACTACTAATTTCATTAATTAGTAAAAGTTGTAAAAAGTATGGCTCATAGATTGGTATCTACAACTACATGAATCATTTGCAAAAACCATACAAATGACATTTAACATCTTTAGCTAACCACTGCAAAAACAGAATAAAAACATTTCAGACATAACAAACCAAAACATACAAAACACTGCTAGTAAAATGAGCTAAACTGTTATCTGTGTAAGTGAATTGATATTAATATTTCATGCAAATTTAATAACTTCACTTCAGACTATGCAGTGAAATAACTGAAGTTTGAAGGATTGTACAGTGGTGCTTGAAAGTTTGTGAACCGTTTAGAGTTTTCTATATTTCTGCATAAATATGACCTAAAACGTCATCAGATTTTCACACAAGTCCTAAAAGTAGATAAAGAGAACCCAGTTAAATAAATGAGACAAAAATATTATACTTGGTAATTTATTTATGGAGGAAAATGATCCAATATTACATATTAATGAGTGGCAAAAGTATGTGAACCTCTAAGATTAGCAGTTAATTTGAAGGTGAAATTAGAGTCAGGTGTTTTCAATCAATGGGATGACAATCAGGTGTGACTGGGCACCCTGTTTTATTTAAAGAACAGGGATCTATCAAAGTCTGCTCTTCACAACACGTTTATGGAAGTGCATATTGCAAGAATAAAGGAGATTTCTGAGGACCTCAGATAAATATGGAGGATTTAATGGAGAAAATTCAAGACCATTGTTACCCTCCCCAGGAGTGGTCGACCAACAAAGATCACTCCAAGAGCAAGGCGTGAAATAGTTGGCGAGGTCACAAAGAACCCCAGGGTAACTTTTAAGCAACTGAAGTCTTCTCTCACATTGGCTAATGTCAATGTTCATGAGTCCACCATCAGAAGAGCACTGAACAACAATGGTGTGCATGGCAGGGTTGCAAGGAGAAAGCCACTGCTCTCCAAGAAGAACATTGCTGCTCGTCTGCAGTTTGCTAAAGATCATGTGGACAAGCCAGAAGGCCATTGGAAGAATGTTTTGTGGACGGATGAGATCAAAATAGAACTGTTTGGTTTAAAAGACAAGCATTATGTTTGGAGAAAGGAAAACACTGCATTCCAGCATAAGAACCTTATCCCATCTATGAAACACGGTGGTGGTAGTATCATGGTTTGGGTCTGTTTTGCTGCATCTGGGCCAGGGCGGCTTGCCATCATTGATGGAAAAATGAATTCTGAATGATATCAGAGAATTCTAAAGGAAAATGTCAGGGCATCTGTCCATGAACTGAATCTCAAGAGAAGGTGGGTCATGCAGCAAGACAACGACTCTAAGCACACAAGCCGTTCTACCAAAGAAGAATAAAGGTAATGCTTTGGAATGGCGAAGTCAAAGTCCTGACCTTCATCCAATAGAAATGTTGTGGAAGGACCTGAAGCGAGCAGTTAATGTGAGGAAACCCACCAACATCCCAGAGCTGAAGTTGTTCTGTACAGAGGAATGGGCTAAAAATTCCTCCAAGCTGGTGTGCAGGACTGATCAATAGCTACAGGAAACATTTAGTTACAGTTATTGCTGCACAATGGGGGGTCAATTGCTAAAATGAATGTGTAATGTAACTGATACGCATGGTATTTCTGAATTTTGCTTCTGCCTTCACATTGAACTCCCTATCAGTAGAAAGCTAGAGTTTATTGGAGTTTATGCAGCGATTTATTATAAGATGAAATAATGAATGGACTGATTGCAAGATGGCAGATGACATTTTACTCTTTATTAAAAAGCATGCACATATAGTAAGAAATGTTTATCTTGGAAGTAAGCTGAGGGGGGAATGTAACGCAACTTTTCAAAAAAACATGTGTCATGCCTACGCGACAGACAAACAAGCATCAGCATTCAGTTTACTTTCTTGTGTGAATGTTTCTTTCTCTAGGTATTGGCTGCATGGTGGCTCAATGGGTAGCACTGTTGAAGGCTGTTGAACACAGCAAGAAGGTCCTGGGTTCAATCCCAGGGTGGGGTCCTTTCTGTGTGAAGTCTGCATGTCCTCCCCATGTCTGTGTGGGTTTACTCCAGGTACTCAAGTTTCCTCCCACAGTCCAAAGACATGCACCAGGTTAATTGATTAAGCTAAATTGGCCCTGATCTGAGTATATATGACTAGTTTCGATATAACCTTGAGTGCTGATGTAACCTTGGGGCTGTAGTTTTGAATGGCCTTTGATGCTGAAGAATGCCATTAGGGAGCCATGTATCTGAATCTGTTCCCATCCGTCAGGGTGTTCCCCTGGGTTTAGTTCTTGGGCCGCTATTGTTCATCGTTTACATCACTCTCCTTGGTGACATTTTCCGCCATTATGGATTGAACTTTCACTGCTATGCCGATGACACTCAAGTCTATGTCAGTCTTAAACAATCTGATTCCTTTCCCCTTCACTGTCTCACTAGGTGTCTTAATGATCTACATTCCTGGCTTCGGGCAAACTATCTTCTCCTAAATACTCAGAAAACAGAACTCCTCTTTACTGGCACAAAATCAGCTCTATCATCACTTTCTAACCCTGTTCTCCTTATTAGTGATGTTTCGGTTCTTCCTTCTGTCTCTGCTCGTAATCTTGGTGTCCTTTTTGATCCTCTTCTGTCTTTTGAGCCTCACATACGATCTCTCTCTAAGTCGGGATGGGCCTTTTTTCATTTACGCCAATATTGACACGTGAGCATCCGCTGCTATCCCCTAAGGCCGCTGAGGCACTTGTCCATGGCTTTGTGGTCTCTCGGCTTGACTACTGTAACTCCCTCCTTTATGGCCTCCCCATCTAAAACTCTCCGACCGTTTACAGCTTATTCAAAATGATGCTGCAAGGATTTTAACATCAACAAGGAAAAGTGAACATATCACTCCTGTACTTGAGAAACTTCACTGGTTGCCCATCCATCAACTCATCAAATATAAAATCCTATTGCTAACATTTAAATCATTGCTTGGCTTAAGCCCTGCATATATGTCTGGTCTGCTCGATCACTACACTCCCTCCCGCACTTTACGATCATCTGATTCCTGTCTATTGGTCACCCGCAGGTTTAGGCTTTCCACAATGGGAGGCAGAGCTTTTAGTGTGGCTGCCTCCCTGCTCTGGAACTCGCTCCCTCTTTCTCTGCGCTCT
The DNA here is from genome assembly GCA_025084515.1 of Ancistrus triradiatus. NCBI lineage: Eukaryota > Metazoa > Chordata > Actinopteri > Siluriformes > Loricariidae > Ancistrus > Ancistrus triradiatus. The sequence goes on along the minus strand of JAJAGP010006695.1, from coordinate 15,883 downwards.
ATCACCTCTCTCTCTCTCTGTTTAAAACTCAATTCAAAACTTATCTTTTCTCTCAGTATTTTCAACACTCTTCTACTGCATCTGTGTAATTGCTATTAATGTAAAGCGACCTTGGGTCTTGTGAAAGGCGCTATATAAATTAATGTATTATTATTATTATTATTATTATTATTATTATTATTATTATTGAACTAAATATACAAACAATCTCTAGGCAAATGTACATGAAGGGTGAGAGAGAAAAGTCAAAACTCAAGTCAGTCAAGTCAGATTTTATTATATATAAGCGCTTTTTACAATGGAGCATTGTCTCAAAGCAACTTTACAAGTTTAGTATTATCTCCTAATAAACTACGTCCAATCCCAAAAATTGAGCAAGCCTAGGCGACAGTGGCAAGGAAAAACTCCCTAGTTTCTAGGCCAAGAAACCTTGGGAGGACCAAGACTCAAAAAGGGACCCAACCTCCTTGGCGGCGTAGATGATAAATCTAAGAGCGAAACTAAAGTCATGGAGTCAAAGTTCGAATAGAATGTGAAGTATGCACATCGACAATTAAGTGGCCGGGGTATGATGATAAATCTAAGAGCGCAAAAAACTACAGTCATGGAGTCAAAGTTCGAATAAAATGTGAAGTATTACACATCAACATTAAGTGGCCCGGGTATGATGATAAATCTAAGAGCGAAACTAAAGTCATGGAGTCATGGTCGAATAAAATGTGAATTATGCACAGTGGAGCTCCATCAGATGAACATCATGTGTGGTGCCCGGAACTGCCGGAACACAGCTCGGAGAGGAAACAGAAAATGTTAATTAGTTATTGATTAAGAGCACAGTGTTTATTAACAATCACTGATGCCATGTCAATCACTGATGCCAAGTGTAGCATGAGACCCCGGCAGCAGTAGCTATAGCAGCATAGGCTAGAAAGCTAGAAAGAGGAGAACTGGTAGGAAACACAGCCAAGAGGGATCACATGAGACATTGGCAACCCCCCGAGCGGCAGAAGACAGCAACCCAAAACGTCTCTGATCACCATAAGACTCTTTTGACTATGAAACCCCAGCTCTGCCCTTAGTCTAAGGCAAGGATGCATGAGTCAAGATCATGAGGACCGAAGCCCAGTGTCAGCCAGACCGCCCACTCGACACTCCCGGCAAGCGGACAAGGCAGGCAGGCCAGACATGACTCCAGACTCCGGCCCCAGCAACCCAAGCCATGCAAACCTGGTTTAAATCTAGTCAAAAGCCTGTGTAAATAGGTATGTCTTTAGCCTAGACTTAAAACTTTGGAGGGTTGTCTGAATCTCGAACGAAAGTGGGAAGTTTATTCCATAGTTGGGGGGCCATGTAATGAGAAAGCCTTTCCCCCCTGCTGTGACTTTTTTTAATTCTAGGAACTAAAAGAAGTCCTGCACCCTGCGAACGAAGTAGACGAGTTGGATTGTAAAACTCTAAGAGCGGTCACTCAGATAATGTGGGGCCAGGCCATGTAGAGCTTTAATAAGTTATAAGAAGTATTTTGTAATCAATGCGGAATTTGACTGGTAACCAGTGCAGTGATGATAAGAACAGGAGTGATATGATCAAATTTTCTAGTTCGAGTTAGCACTCGGGGGCATAGTTGCATTCTGAAACTAACTGAAGTTATTTATAGATTTTACTAAGCATCCAGGTAAGTAAGGCGTTACAGTAATCCAACCTTTTTAGGTTATAAACGCATGAACAAGTTTTTCTGCATCATTAAAAGAGAGGATATTTCTGAAGTTTAGCGATATTACGTAATTGAAAGAAAGCAATTTAAGTGATGCTGCTAATGTGCGCATCAAAGGAGAGATCTGAATCAAATGTGACCCCTAAGTTTTTTACAGATGGACGGGGCAATACTGGACAGCCATCTAGATTAGGACTAGGATAGATGTAGCTAACCTGTCTCTCACAGCCTTGGTCCCACTAATAGCACCTCAGTTTTTATCTGAGTTAAGTAAGAGAAAATTAAATAGAAAAAGAGGGACAGCAAGAGTACAAAAGTCTCCTGGGTCACGATATTAAGCAGGTTTGAGGACGCCAGAATTAGCTATTGATTCCCAAATAAGAAATAGAGGATGGTAAAGCCTATCCTGGTATCTGAATATTACTTACCCGCAGCCATTCCCAAGTCTGTGGTTCTTGATTATTCTGTTTCTGATAATAATGTTTGACTGTATATTTTAATAACTTTATTTAAAGCTTATTAGTTGACAGGTAATTAATATATAACTTATATCCTTTTCAATCTAAATAATTGTTATAATCCAAAGAATGTGCATTGTAACGTCAAGTTGTAATTTATTTTATTGTTGGTAGACATTATGTGTACTGTAGATCATTACCCATTACAACATAGTGATAAATGCATTTAGTCTAATTAATGGATGAAATATGATGTGACGGTAGCTGTCACTTCAGACTCTCCTCTCTCCTTCCTTTCTCTCCTCTCTCCTCTCTTCCCTGACCTACTCCACCCACACCTACAAAGACTGTGTCAGAAGCAGGATATGTGCCCCTGCACATTGCATTTTTCCGCCACGACCGCAGTCACACTTCTACCTCTCGCGCTTCTCCCCCTCTTTCCGCTCCCCCTTTTTCCTATCCCCTTTTCTTTTCCAACTTTTTTTCGCCCCACCTTTTCCCAGACCTTTTCCCCCTTTCACCCCCATTTCCCCCCTCTACGTCCTGTGCCTATACCAAATCCTTCTCTCACCAGCATGGTAACGCAAAACCTGTGTTGTTTAATAAAGACTTAAAGAAACATAAAGAATTACAGTTCTTTATTAAAGAGAACAAAACATGGTACCAGGAGTTAAAACTTCTATGAAAACGGATTATAAGTTGCTACATGATGGACGGACTGAAGCCACGGGAGCACCTGATGTTAACCGGGAATGTCGACAACAATTGGCGCGCTTTCCAGCAGCAATTTCGACTGAGGCTGTGGGACTGGATACAAAGTCGGATGCCAGAAAGGTAGCATTGTTACTGACAATAGCTGGCCCACAAAGCTGTGGAAGTCTACAATACTTTCATTTTTGACGAAGAAGGTGACAATACAAAACTTGATAAAGTATTAAGCAAGTTTGAGGCTCATTGCTCTCCAAAAAAGAACGAGACGTACGAGAGATATGTGTTCCGCTCTAGAATTCAGCAACAAGGGGAAAGTTGTGATAGTTTTCTGACTGACCTAAAAATAAAATCACAGTCATGCAATTTTGGAACACTGAGGGACTCTATGATAAGGGACCAAATTGTGTTTGGCATCGACGATAAAAAAGGTCAGAGAAAGGCTACTAAGGGATGCAGAGCTGACATTAGATGGAGCCATCAAAATTTCCCATGCAAGTGAGTTGTGGCAAAAGCATGTAAAGGCATTCAAGGAAGCTGGAGCTGCAAATGTGAACATTAAAGAAAGTATGAATGTTAGTGCCATCTCCAGAGCACAAAATGCACATCACAGTGTGCGCAACAAACAGAACATGGACACATTCACCTGCAAGAGATGTGGCACACAGCATAAACCAAGACAATGTCCTGCTTTCAGTAAGCTTTGCAACAATTGTCAGGGCAAAAACCATTTTGCTAAACAGTGTTTTTCAAAAAGGAAAGAGAAACAGAGAGGAAAGTCTGTTAACATTGTGGAGGACACTGATTTGGGTGACACATTTTTTTGTTGGCATGGTGAATTGTGAAAATAAACTAGAAGAGAAGATAAATGCTGTAAAGGAGGATAAATGGATAGCACCACTACAAATAAATGGGACAATAGTCACACTGAAATTAGATACTGGTGCAAAAGCAAATCTTATCAGCATGTCTGACATCACATCAATGAAAGAAAGGCCAAAAATACAAGGAAATAAACTTGCACGGAAAGATTATAATGGACAGAGCATTGAAAGTCTAGGCACCTGTAAGCTAAACGTCACTGTGAAAGGCAAAGTGCACAAGCTACTCTTCTCAGTTGTTCCTGAAGGACTCGATTCACTGCTTGGTGATAGAGCCTGTGAAGATTTGAAGCTTGTAAAAAGAGTGTATCGAATTAACACTGATGTGACTGCTTCACCTGACTCTATTGACTCCATAGTACAAAATTTCTCAGATGTCTTCAGAGGGCTCGGTGTATTTCCATTTACATATAAGATACAGCTCAAAGAAAATGCAAAGCCAGTTGTGCATGCAGCTAGAACAGTTCCAATAGCATTAAAGGACAGCTGGAAGAAAGAACTAGAACGAATGACTCTGCTTGGTGTGATAAGAAAGATTGAAGAACCTACTGATTGGGTCAACTCCATGGTATACTCGTGGTGTAAAGAAAAATCTGGAGAGTTGCGAATATGTATGGATCCAAAAGATCTGAATGAAAACATCAGGCGTGAGCATTGTCAAATTTCCAAGCGTGAAGAGAGCACAAGTGAAATGACAGGAGCCAAATACTTGTCTAAACTTGATGCATCACAGGGATTTTGGCAACTTAAGCTGGATGAAAGCAGCACTAAATACTGTACTTTTAACACACCCTTTGGCCGATACTGTTTCCAGAGATTACCATTCGGAATTAAATCTGCCTCAGAGGTATTTCACAGAGCGATGGAACACATCATTGAAGGCCTAGATGGAGTGAGAGCCTATGTTGATGACATCCTTGTGTGGGGATCCACACTTCAAGTGCATAATCAGAGACTGGAAAGAGTGCTCGAACAAATTAAAAAGAATGGACTTAAGCTAAATAAAGGGAAATGCCAGTTTGCTGTTCAGGAAATTGTGTTTCTTGGTGACAAGCTTTCAGCACAGGGAATAGAACCTGATCAAGAGAAAATTGATGCAATACTAAACATGCCTCAACCAACAGACGTAGTAAGGCTGAAGCAACAGCAAAAGACATACAACAAGTCATTGAAAATATGACGAATGGATGGGCTACAGGATCCTGTCCACAGTTCTACCATATAAGAGGTGAGCTGAGTGTGGTGAAAGGACTATTATTGAAACAAACTAGGATTGTTATCCCACAGAAATTGAGACAGGACATAATGCACAGAGTTCATGAGGGACACCTTGGTGTCGGAAAATGTAAAAGACGAGCAAGAGAGACTGTGTTCTGGCCTGGGATGAACAAGGACATTGACAAAATGGTAAGCAGATGTGAAACATGCCAGAAATACAGAAGTAAGCAAATCAAGGAGCCCATGACTGTAAGTGATATACCAACAGCACCATGGCACAAAGTAGGAATGGACTTGTTTCATCTTAAAGGAAAGGACTACCTTGTTGTCATTGACTATTATTCAAACTATCCTGAAATGGCTTTACTGTCAAGTATTTCATCCAATTGTGTCATAACACATGCAAAATCAATCTTCGCCAGACATGGCATTCCACATACAGTAATGAGTGATAATGGACCGTGCTTCAACAGCAAGGAGTGGCAAGACTTTGCAGAAACATATGACTTCAAACATGTAACGTCTAGCCCCCTGTATCCACAGTCCGACGGTAAAGCTGAGAAAGGAGTCCACATTCTCAAGCAACTCCTAAAGAAAGCATCTGACAGCAATGCAGATCCATATCTTGCTCTACTCAGCTACAGATCATCACCTCTGGAGTGCGGGCTATCTCCTGCGGAACTGCTCATGAAAAGGAAGCTCAGGACAACACTACCAAACTGCTCAAAGCAAAAGAAACATCCTAAGCTGGAACAAAGGCTAAGACTACAGAAGATGAGACAAAAGACTTTCTATGACAGAACAGCCAATCAGCTTCCATCAATGTCAAGGGATGACCCTGTCTGGATTGAAAGTCCTGAAGGATGGATTACCATAGCCACTGTTCTTCAAGAAGTAGCTCCACAATCCTACACAGCGAGAACCAAAGAAGGACAGATTATCAGACGAAATCGGCGTAGTCTTCTTAAAACACCAGAGACTGTTACAGACCAAGAGCTCAGTAATGCACAGACTGAGTCTGAATCCATCTCTCCATCTTCTGAAAGTTGCAGCACAGACATGTACACTGAAACTCAAACAAAAGCACAAACTCTAGATGAAATGATCACAAGAAAATCTGCAAGGATAATTAAGAAGCCTGAAAGATCGAATCTGTGATTTAAAAAAAAAGGGGGGGGTGATTAATAGGCATGTTTATGATGTTTTGATGTAATATTTTGAGCAATGTTCAAGTTAAATGTTTTGCATATCTGAAATAAGTCTAGTTATCAGTAATATGTTCATTTATCTGTTAAGTTTTCACTTCAAAAAAAGAGGGATGTGATGATCGGTAGTATGTCACTTCCGACCACTAGGTGTCAGAAGAGGATATGTGAGCATATATGTTTTTAGGGGATTAGAAGAAAAGTACGGACCAGCATGGTAACGCAAAACCTGTGTTGCTAATAAAGACTTAAAGAAACATAAAGAATACAGTTCTTTATTAAAGAGAACAAAACAAAATAGTACAATGAATGCATGAAGCATGGATGGTTTATAATTGTGATGATGGATGCCTGTTAAACCAGATATCCCAGACAAACCCCCTCCAACCACAGTCTTGTTACGTTTTGCCACAACCACAATGTTAAAATCCTAGCAAATTAAAGCATCTGCTGTAAATAGATATTATATTTTGTCTTATTTCGGCTTGTGTGTTTAAAAGCTGTTCTGGGTGCAGGAATATTGATTTGTCAGATTACAGTGGGTTAAGAAGTGAAACAAATCTGAAGTATTGATCCTCTTTACTTTTACCTGGGTCTCTATAAAGCTGCCTTGATGTCTTATATTAAAATACTCCGTCTTAACCGATTTAAACTGTATTTGAATTCATATTAATGAACATGTTTAATAAAATTTACAACCTATTAAACCTAAGGCAAATCATTTAGACTAGGAGAACGGTCTTTATCACGCTGGAATATGAAGAAGTAGAGTGTCTAATGATTACTGGTTGATACCGCAGTGCTGAGATGGGTACACACCACACCATAAATAGCTCTATTTTCATATGAAAGAAGTTCATTTCCTCATAGAAGAGCAGAATGAGTATGAGGTAGCAGGGGTGCGGTCACGCCAAGTACTACTTCTTAAAAGAGTAAAACTGTTTAATGCTTTATGTGAAATCATTTTGGGTATTTTTTGGACAAAGCTCAGCTGTGTTTGGAGGGCGATGCCGTTCATCAGCATGTCAGAACTGATTACAGTAGCAGCAGTCCTCATGATACTCACAGGTACATCTGTACAATATTTCTGAACGTTTTACTGTTTATATGCTGTTGTGTTGTAGCAGTTTGTGTATACTTGAGGATTGTGTAGAAAAGCTGCAATGTGGGTGCATCTAATTAAAGCACTCTCAAAACTAAATTCATCAGATTGTATAGTTTTAATTCCTGAAACTTGTATATGTCTTTGTCTTTGTTCATTTGTATTTTATTTTAATATGTTTTAAACTAAGCTCTGTCAGCAGTGGTTTCCACATTCCCTCAGTTACATATGCTCTCAGTCGACTTCCTTATGTGTCTATTAATAAGTGGTTTGAATTAGCTGTGACCGCATGAGACAATCTTTGTGTGTGTGTGTGTGTGTGTGTGTGTGTGTGTGTGTGTGTGTGTGTGTTGCAGAAGTTCAGCACAGTGTAACATTCTCCTCTCAGAGGGTCTGTGCTGTTATTGGATCTACAGTAAACATCCCCTGTCACTTAAACACACCTGATTATGACATTGTCTCAGTGAGAGAGTGGTATCGAGTCCTGAGCTCCAATGGAGAGATACAAGTCCTGAACAAAGATCCACAATATACACAACGAATACATGAAACAAGATGGTGGGACAATTGTGGGCTGACATTGCGGGACTTAAGATTAAGTGACTCTGGAGTTTATAACTTAAAACTTAAGTCAGGGAACAGTGACTGGATCTCATCTTCATCTGTATTTTATCTGAGTGTTACAGGTAAACATTACAGTTTAAAGTATGTGTTTATGTGTTATACACAAAAACTTAAGGTGTACAGAATACTGTTATGTGATGTGATCTGTTTGTAGACTTGCAGGTGAAGGTGGATTCTAAAACTGGAAGACCAGGAAAGGTGAAAGTGACCTGTAGCTCCAACTGCAGCCTCAGTACATACTCCACATACTACTGGTACAGGGACAACCAATATAACAGATACGCTTCCTCTCTTGAGCTTGACTCCACCGATCCTTATTCTGAGGGCAGCTATTCCTGTCAGGTGTATGGGAGCAGTTACCGCTCTCCTGCTGTGTGTAAGTGTCAGAGTCTTTCTGTTTCTCAGCATCAGACCACTGGTGCATGCAGTGTTGCCCTTTTATTGACTGTTCTTGACACGCCTCACTAATTTGCAGTGAAAATTTATTTTAACTTTTGCATTTTTTAATTAGTGTGTCTTTGGTCCAATTCACAAATGTAGGTTTAGATTAATCATTACCAGAAATGTTATAACCATTAAAGACTAAATGCATTAAAAACCCTTTGCTGACTTTCTGCAGTGTGTGAACATTAGAACAGATTTGCCTTTCTTTCTTATGCGGTACATGGCAGAAAATTTTGGACTTCATTTCTAAGTTATGATTTCTGTACTTTCAGCCATACTTGCTTCTAACATTTTGATAATATAAAGAACACAGACCAGGAGTGTTTCTACACTACCTATCGTACTGGGGCACACAGAATTTGGAGAGGCATTTCTGTACCAATCAATGTTTGTCAATCAGTTATAGGGGCACAACTGTGCATAAAAATAGTCCCGTTAAACAGTAAATAGATTTAGTAGTGATTTAATACTAAAGTGGGTGTTATTCTCCATGGATGAAAAATAACAAACCATTAACATTAAATAAGTTACCTTGTCTGCAGCGTGTCAGAATTACTTTTAAATATTTGTGAATATCCATTACTCCATGAGAAAAATCGAAAGAAACTGAAAGCAGACTGAAAGGTTTGGGACAGATTCTCAGGCATTATGGGAAATGTAGTACCTGTAGTGACAATGTGTAGAAGTTCTGCAGTCCAGTTCAGTAATCCAGGACAAAAATGACTTTATACCCTGAAATTTTAATGGGGCACATGCCTAAGTAAAGTGCTTCTGATGATGTCCCTGATACAGGCAGAGATTCATCAAAAACAAGGGTTCTACTGAAGACCTCTGTGACTGTGACTGTGACATTTTGATAGATTCCACCTCAGTTCATGAGCTTTCTACCCTGAAGGTTTTTTTGCCAACATAGATCGAGAATAGATCGAGGCTTTATCAGAACCCTGACCTTAACACCATCAGATGCACTGAAATAGCAACAGTGAGATGGCATATTGTTCAAAATCACAGAAGAACAGAAAGCCTTCTCAGAAGAGTGAAAGCTGTTGTAATAGCAAAGGAGGATTTGTAGGAAGGTCAATCGAATATCCATGTTGTTGTCCACATTTTTGTCTATATAGTTTATTGGCCGGTTTAAATCTCACCACAGTTTCATTAACATCTTAAAATTATCAATGGAGACCATCATTAGGGTTCCCTCTTTGTGTGTTTCAGGTGTGCTGGGTAAAAACTGTTGGGATGTGAACACTCCTGATCATGTGTGTGCTCTGAAAGGTGCATCAGCTGAACTTTCTTGCTCTTATAAACATCCTGAAGCCCACACCGTGAAAAAATCAATGTGGTTCATTAAAGAGCAGGCTGGTGTTGAGCCTGAGGATCTGAGAGATGATGTGGAGTATCAGGACAGAGTGGAATATTTACAGAACTCCCAGAATAACTGTACTGTGAAAATCAGTGACCTGAGAGAGACTGATGCTCAAACATACAGGATCAGATTCCACACCGATGAGCCCACGGCAAAAATACACTGGTTCAAACCGGAGTCACTCTGAGTTGCCACAGGTTAAATCCTGCATAATTAAAAGTTTAACTGTAATAATATTCATGTATGAAAATAACAAGAGCCCTTGTTATTACTTACAGATCTGAAGGTTGTGGTGTCACAGACTGATAGTCAGCATATGCAGCTGAACTGTAAAACCTCCTGCAGTCTGTCTAACAACCCCTCTTACGTCTGGTACACGAACGAAGATCCTGTGATTCAGTGTAAATCTGCTTCCTGCTCTGTGCCTGCAGTCAGTGGTGAAGTCAGATACAGCTGTGCTGTTGAAGGTTATGAGAGCTTAGTCTCTCCTCCAGTATGTGAGTAGGAATCTTACACAGTCTGCTGTCACGTGTAACGTTTCCTAAATCCCATTTCTGTGTGCAGTGCCTGCGCTCTGCCTGCACTCCGAGTTAGTAGTGCTACTTAGAATTAGTGAGCTTCATTCATGAATCCTTCGTAGAAACGATGAGCAACCTGAGAGTAAATTACGCGTAAATGGACATTTCCAAAAACTCTCTGCCAGATTCATGAATGCCGCGTAAACACGAGATTCATTAGTAAAGCACGTGTATGTTAATGAATACCAATCGTTCATAAATGGGTCGCGCATGCACTTTCCTTTATAATTAGCATACAATTACCATAATCCACCCCCATGAATAACAAATGTTTGTTTTTTGAGCCCACGATCTCTTAGAACGTCACTCTCCAAACATCTGCCAGGCGAGCTGCGTGCGTCTGAGGCTTCCACCTGGCCACATCGCTCAGAAGATAACATTTTGTAGACAGATTGAATAGTTGTCTTTTCTTATTTATACATGCAAATGCATCATTAGATCATTATGCCTTGATGCAGTGGAGTAGGTTTCATTTAAACTTCTCACACAGAACCTAACGCATCATACGAGTAGTGTTTTAAATAATAAATTAGTAAATAATATGATAGAATTCACAAGGAACGTAAAAATGGTTTCTATTATGCCAAATATCATACATTGAAGATTAATATATATTTACTATCAATAGCTATATTTAAAATTGCAATTATATTTGAGCCAGTAGTGCATTAGCATGTTCTTTCTCCCGTGCTGGAAAGAGCTGAGCATTTAGGCTTACTGGAAGTTTCTCTTAATAATAGGATTAAATATTGAATATTACTGAACAAAGTGCTTTCATAATACGTATTATAGAATTGTGATATTAATAATTCTTATTAATTTGGCAGTACTTTAATGCAAGTACAGTCATGTCTAGGGACACTTGGCGTTTTTCGGACATTGTGACCAGTTTACGAGTGCTGAGGACCATGTGGAGATTTTAGTTGTACTTACTAACATTTTGGGACTACAAAAATTTTCATTTGAATCCAGGACATTTAGGGAAAAAGTGTTTTTACGAACGATTTAACGTGCAAATTCGTTCTGCTCACGTTTCATGAATGAGGCCCAGTGAGTGTAGTCAGTGACTTCTAAGGATAAAAACAGCAAATCCATCCATTGACTGATTGTTGTTGTTTTCTTTCCAGATTCTTCCCTAAAAACACAACAGCAGTGGTTTTTCCTTCTGGAGAGATACTGGAGGGAGATTCAGTGTCTCTGAGCTGCAGCAGTGATGCAAACCCTCCTGTTCACAACTACACCTGGTTTATGCAGACAGTAGCTGGAGACACACTGCTGATAACAGATCTGAATTACAGCATCACCAACATCAGCTCCCAGCACAGCGGCTCCTACTACTGCACGGCTCAGAACGAACTGGGACAGCAGAACTCTGCCCTTATCCATCTGAAGATATTCAGTAAGTGCAGTGTTAGGCTTTTAAGCATTTGTATGCCTAGGGTTTCTTACAGCAGCATGATTTGTAAATGGGCTCTTACTAAATTTCACTCGCACATTTTTAATCACAGAATATAGCCAAGCTGCACATGAAAATAGGTGCAAACAGATTAGATCATCTAGTCGTGGGTTCAACCATTCTCATGTCACAACTTTAATTGTATGATTTAAATCATATTTCTTTCTTCTGCTTTAATTGGTCTTGAGACTGATGTTTTATCTTTAAAGATTCAGAGGGGAACTCCGGGGTAAAGCACTTCGTACTGGGATTGTTTATCTTTCTGGCTCTTCTACTCATCACTGGAGCACTGTGGATATGGTATGTAAATGTGAGCTGATTAACATAATTAAAACGTGTATTTAAATATGTACATGTGTAATGGCCATGTCTCACAGGACTAGAAAGTCCAGGTCAGCTAAAGATCACAGGAAGACTGGAGAAAGTGGACAGGTGAGCATGTTTAAGAGGAAAGACTGTGAACATGTGACACGTTAAAAGATTCATAAAGATTCTTATTGCTAAGAGTAGCTCCTAGTGACGAAATTATAAGAAAAATCTTAGAATTGTGGGCGTGTCCCTGTCAAACATAGGAGTAGATCCTAGTAAAGTTAAAAGTTATTCATAACGCATCTTAACCCCTAAACGAGCTCCTAAGGTGAAAAGTAGGGAAGAGGACTTTTAGGAGGCTTAGGAATTCTCTAAACAGAGGAGCAAAATCCGGAAAAGACGAGGAGGCAGAAGAAATGTTCTCCAAACACTGAATAACATGGAGATAATTAAACACTACCGATTAGATCGGGCAGGATCCTGTTTTAGGGGGGCTCCCCCCAAATAAACATGCATTGTTACTTTAAATCGTCAATACGATTTTTTTTCTTATTTATTCTCTCCTACAACTGTGCTATCTGTCTCCACATTCAAAATGTAATGAACTGTGACTCTCTACGACCTGGGGGAGGCGCTGCTGCCTCATAAGGTCCCTGAGCTGCTCTGCTTCGTTTTACTAAAATACGCAAGTGGAAACATCTCAAATACATCCGACAAGTCTAAGATCTCTTTATATTATTGTTAGAATATTATGATTACTCAACCTGTTTCAATTGTTCGCTCAAAAAAAAAATTAAGTAGATCTTGAATAGTTTTCTCGTGTAATTTGATTTATTTTAATTTAAAAAAACATTAAATTGAGAAACTAATTTTTCTGTTGTCAAATGTCACATTTTCCTAAAAAAAAACCAATCTATTCAGTTTTTTTAGTAGTGCAGTTATTACCTGCTACTGCAAGTAACTTTTCTTGTATCTTTGCGATACATGCTCGGATAAACTAGATGACGTGTCTCTTCAAATAATGTGCTGCCATGAGGCAATTTCTCCAAACTGATGTATGTTTTTATTTTATGCCAGTTTCATAATTCAGACCCTTTTGGGTCATTTTTATTCCCTTTGGGGCTTACCTCTAGACCCCCCTAGTCAAAGCTTAGCCCCCGTATTCATAAATCTCTAGTGACATCTCCAGCAGGACCTTATTGGGGATGTACTTACATGTCCCACCCAGAACAATAATGACATACCACCTGCAATGAATACATATGAACAAACCCTGCCACATAAATAGACACGGCAGCAATCAAAGTCATTGAAAAGAGCAGAGCTGTATTTCCTCCAGTGCATAGGCTATCCGGTTAAGTAGGCTACAAACAATGACCAGCATGGTAAAGACACTGTCCATAAAATAAAGAAAATAAAGGCAAATATTAAGGCTTTTACAAGGCTATTAAAAGGCTATTAATAGGCTGTACAATATTTCCCATATTAAAAGTGCTTTCGTATGTGTGAGAGAGTGAGAGTGAGAGTGGGTGACCACAAAAGAATCTATGGGCACACTTAGCAACCGAAGTCCCTGAGATAAAACTTTTTTCTCCTTGCTCAGAGTCCTCTCTCAGATTGCTTCTGAATCACTCTTAATCTAAAGGTCCCTACCTATGAGGGTATTAAGCTAAGTTAGAAGCTCTCTGAGGGTAATTCTTAGTAAGCTTTATGAAAACTGGCCCAGAATGTGTTTATGTCCTCTCATTCTGTTTTCTTTCACTGTCATCCTGCCAAGACCTCAACCTCCAGAGGGAGATCAGGATCAGATGATCAGGACATTCTGTATGCCAATGTTCAACATAAACCCTCACACACAGAGGACATATGTTCATACTCCACTGTGGAGCGTCCTCTAGACACCACACAGGAAGAGGAAGTTCAATATGCAGCGGTGAAATTCATCAAGCACTCTACTGCCACCAAGTGAGTAAAGTTATTGTTTGTTTGGATTTTATTTAAATTAAGGTTGCATCGGTACAGAAGGTTATATCAACTACTCGTATATAAATTATCTCCAGTTTTTTGTTATTTTGGCCAAAGCATGTCAGACATTTCATTCAGATCCCGGTGACCTGTGGTAACTTGTGGAAATGGGATGTCACATTTATAGAGCCTTTGTTTGCTGTCTGACTGATGCATACATGTTTGGCAGGCCTGTGAGAGCTGATGACCCATTTCTGATCTACAGTCAGATTTAAAAAACAAACCGAAAACCTAATCCACACGGCAGAAGACCCTCATGGAAGAAGCTCCAGAAGATTATGACTGTTTGGAAGTTTTCACAATGGTTGTGGTAGAACAGCCAATCATGCTTCTGAATCAAACTTGGTTTTGGCAAAGCATGTCATTACACTGTCTGTTGCTGCAGTGTTGTGCTTTTGTCTTTTTGCTGTTTACACTTAACATTCAGTTTTTTAAAAAGGAAAATTTATCTCACTTCTGGCAGTTTTGCATTTATATACATGAATATTTGCTTATTTTTTACAACAGTAATAGATTTCACCTTGTGATAAAAATGAAAACTATATTATTCTCTGTGAAGTAACAGCGCTAAGCTTGTACTCCAGTTTTTTTTGAGACAATATTGTATTACCTTTTTGGATGTTTCTGGACATAACAAGCTGTGTTTGGAAAGTGACGTTACCAAGTTTTCCAGCATGTAAGGAGTTATTGCAGCAGTGGCAATCCTCATGATCCTCACAAGTAAACTTTTACAGTATTTCTACCCTTTTCTATGGTTCATGTGCTGCTGTGTTGTAGCAGTTTGTGTAACATTGTGTACCGTGTACAAATATCTCTCACCATGATGGCTTTGAAAGCAATTTTATGAACTTTCATTGTTTTGTTGGATTTTTGTTGGTATTCATTTTTTTATCTTACAAGTGTTTATATGTATAAAAGTCTAAACTGAGCTCTGTGTCTTTGTGTTTTTCACATTTCCTTGATTGTCATACGGCCTCGACCTGTGTCCACATATCTGTATTAATAACTGATTAGAATGAGCAGCAGCTAAAACTTTATTTCCACTTATCAGTCAGAGTCAAAGCGTATACAGAATCCAAACGCGCAAAGTCACCTGCTGGCCTTTATTTTATCCAAAGCAAACTTCGATTAAAAATCACAAGCAAGGCAATATCAAAATTACAATATAATACAGCTGCAAATAAACTGTAAAAGAAAATGCCGAAACAGATAAAATATTTGTAGAACTGTCTAAAACTTGCTAAGATATTTCTTTTGTTGTTCAGTATTAAAGAACTGCATAATATGGCATTAACACGGAAACCTCCCAACTGTGAAGCATGGCAGAACGAGAATTGTTTGGGTCTGCTTTACTGTCTGAGGGCCTGGATACTTTTACTTAAATATGTAAGAATACATGTCCAAGTTTGATAATCAGTTACAGGAAACATTACTACTGCTAAAAAAGCTCAGTGCTGAAAGCATCTAGGTGAGCCCAAATGGGCAGTGTACATACAGTGCCTTGCAAAAGTATTCGGCCCCCTTGAACCTTTCAACCTTTTGCCACATTTCAGGCTTCAAACATAAAGATATGAAATTGTAATTTTTTTGTGAAGAATCGACAACAAGTGGGAAACAATCGTGAAGTGGAACGAAATTTATTTTTAACTTTTTTTAAAATAAAAAACTGAAAAGTGGGGCGTGCAAAATTATTCGGCCCCTTTACTTTCAGTGCAGCAAACTCAATCCAGAAGTTTTGTGAGGATCTCTGAATGATCCAATGTTGACCTAAATGACTGATGATGATAAATAGAAT